>APFE031041043.1:0-14044 GCA_000404065.3 Pinus taeda
TATTTACATCAATCTCTTTATTTAGTAAAATGTTAAAATTTGTGATATCTGATTTTTCATCTAGTATCTAGGATATCTTATTCTCTATTTTGTATTGTACTGGCCATGAATACACCAAATACTTAGAAACTGTAGACAAAATATTTCTATGTGTTTATTAACTGAAAGATTTGTAGATATAGATCATAGAAATCTAAATTTGGACATCAATATTAATCTTTAAAAAAATGCAATATATATTTAATGTACTTGGATTTAGATAGATTTTGAAGTATTTTATAAAATTAAAATTTACTATTTGGATTTTAATTTCTTTTGTGTTTATCAAATTTTCAAAATATTCCACTATCAAAAAAATTATACTATATATACAGTTGAAAGATGGCTAAAATGCATCATAAAAATATACAAACCTGGCTTGATGTTTTATCTATTTTATAATCTTCTTAACACTCCACAAATCAAAAGGTTTGACGGTAATTTCAAACTGATTATAAAACATTGAAGCTGTTAGTTTTCCATTTTTTTTAAGATATGAACAAATGCCTTTAATAAGTGTATCTATAAAAATGTCTTTTGGATTATCACACATTAAAATTTGGTTGAAATTTTAAATCAACTTATATATTTCATGCTTAAGACAAAAGCAATATGCTTCCAAGTAATTACTGTAACACAAGCTATATTTCCTCTCTATATCTTATGTATTAGTTTTCTATTTCTCATATCTTAAGTATTAGTTTTCTGTTTCTCATGATTTCTGATTCAAAGGTTTAAGCCACGTTAGGGGCTTCGTTAAAAACACAAAATCTCTTCTTCCCAAATGGCTGTATTCTCCTCTGAAGTGGGGCCGTGAGCTGAACATGGTGAAGGAATCACAATCTTCTGTGAACATAGAAATTCTTATGAAAATAATAATGCATTTAATTATATATGTTTTCAGTCCAGTCTTTAAAAAAATGTGTTGTGTCTGTGTTTTCTCTTTTTTTCCAGGAAAATTGTCGTATGCTACACTGAGTATAGTTGTGCCTACTCTATTTGTTTTTCAGAAAAGTTGTCCTACACTGGGTACAGTTATTGGAGGATTTAGCCTCTCGAGGACAAGAAGTGATTTGTTTTTAATTTTTTCTCAAATCATATCGGCCTTAAAACTCTCAAAACTTCTGGTTTGCAATTTCTTTTGTAATATATATTGACAACTGCGTTAACTCTATTGGATTAAATGTATTTTTAATTTAAATTGAACGTTCAATGTGGTTGTAAAGCTTTTTTTCTGTCAAATTCGAAAAAGCTTTCCAGGAGACCCTACAAATTGATCTTCCCGTATTCTTAAAAAACATGAAAAATATCAACCTAAGGCATTTGAATGGTGACCAAAATGCACGTTGTTACATCTGGTTTCTAAATTTCAATTCACTCTCTTCAATGTAAAAAACTGAACTGATATGCCTCATTTGACATTAATTTAAAGGGATTATAAAGCATTGAAGCTTTTCGCGTTCGTTTTCCATATACTGGATATGAACAAATGTGTTTAATAAGGGCAGCTCGCTTAATGTAATGGAAGCCATGGCGCATCTCTGTATTTAATTCATTAAGTTTCCAATTCTCATGATTTCTGATTCAAAGCTTCCAACCATGTTATGGTCTTCGATAAAACACAAAATCTCTGCTTCCCAAATAGCTGTATTCTCCTCTTAAGTGGGTCCATGTTCTGAACATAGTGAACGAATCACAATCTTCTGTGAACACTGTGAACATAGAAATTCTTACGAGAAGAATATTTTCAATCCAGTCTTTGCAAAATGTGTTGGGTTTACTTCATTTTCTTTCAGAAAAGTTGTCCGAGTATAGGTATGGGAAGATTTATCCTCTCTTGCAATCCATCTGAGGACAAGAAGTAAACCAGAAGTAACTTTGTTTTTAATGTTTTTCCCAAGAAGTAACTTCGTTTTTAGTGTTTTTAACAAATCATGTCGATCTATCCACTCTCAAAACTCTGATTTCCAGTTACTTTTGTAATCTATTTTAACTTTATTTGATTGCATGCGGTTTATATTTTAAATTGAAAGTTCAAGGTGGTTATAAAGTTTTTTCTACCAAAGTTTTACCTTAAAATTATTCTTGATATGATGAGTTACTAAGTTTTATATGTGAATAATAAATATTTTATTATTTAGCTATATAATTAAATGGTTATAAAATTTATAAATCTAAAATAAAATTACAAATATAATAATTATGAAAAAATAATAATAATAATAAGAATTTTGAGATTAAAAAGAAATAAAATTATTACAGGTCTTTTAAATATAATAACTAACCTAAAGTAATTATTAATAATTAACTTGATAATAAATTTATTAAATATATTTTACTATTATATAGTTAATATTTTGTATTTTTTTATTGCGTTGTTAGAAAATTTTAATATTAATGATAATTTCAACTCAGAGTAATCATTATCATCATTATTACTTTTCATTTATCATCATTATTATTTTTCATAAAATTTAAAACTTTTAATTGTATATCCTTTTGTCCTCCTCTCTAGCATAATAGATGTTGCGAATATATTTTAGATAGGAAAATTACGTTCACAACATATGTCAAATCAGAAAATGTTAATACTGTGTGATGACGTTGCAAATTTAGCTATTGTAGTCTCGCCAAAACCATGGGCCTTCACAATCCAATCATTCATTGTACTCAATACCAATCTATTGTAGGTTTAAAGTATGATAATAAAATTGGTGTCTTGGTTCAATGGCCTGATACAACTGCATGACTTGACAAGGGCAGTGGGGTGTACCAGACATGTATCCATTCATTATATTCTACATGTTTTCATTATTTGAGTAGCATTCACCAAAATGGTGCTGGATTCACTGAATCAAATCTAACTGGACTACTTTTGTAATTACAGAGATCACAAAAACTGGGACATCTATGCATTTGATTTCAGCCATTAAAACATGCAAACTATAGGGTAGAAAAATAAAAAATAATGTAAGGTCGGCCTTTCAGGAGCATGTATGATTTCCAGACCCTACATCTTACAAAGTAATTTTTGCGTGACATATCTTTTCATTTTCACAATCATCAATATTCATAGTCATCAATAGTGAAATATCCACCTAATGCATTTAAAGGACGACCAAAATGTACATGATATCACTAGTGCCGTCAGATAAGTTTGGCCGATGAATATCCATAAACCATTTTAAAACATTTCTTGTAATCCATTCCAAAGGAATTAGCAGAAGATCTACAACTGAATTGGCTGTGATTTCTGAATCAATGTTTTAAGCCACGTTATGGTGTTCGTTAAAACACACTAGCTCTGGTTTCCAAATGGGTGGATTCTCCTTTTAGCTGACCATGGTAAAGGAATCACAATCTTCCGTGACCGCTCTCTCTTCTGTTATTGTTTCTAGAAAATATTCTGTAAAGGATACTGCATTTAATTATAATTATGTTATAATTTTGCTGAATGGGGTGTTGAATTATGATGAATCCAGTAAATAAGAGTGTGGGAGGGGTGACAAATTTGGAATGTCATGAGACTAGGAGATTGGAGGCAGGTTAGGTTAAGTCAAAATTTGTTCTCATACTGGTTTTCTTTGCCTTTTTCTCTCTTGAGTTTGCAACATGGAGCCATTCTTTGCCTTTAACATCAATATGAGTGTCATTTATGGTAAACACATTTAAGGTGGTTAGACTATTCAAATTGGGCAAAGGTTAGGGAACCAGACATTTCACATGCTAGTAAAGGGAGGACAAAGTATGTTAAGGACAATCTACTTGAATGCATAGATATTTCTAATAGAGAAAGAGTCATCTCTCCAAATAATAGTTAATACTTTCCAAGTTTAATAATGATGAAAAAGAGTCATCTTTGGACTTGAAAAAAGTAAGGTAATGAGTGGCTAATAAAGTATAATTATGGTACTTTTAAGGATTCAAATATTATGCCTATGTATAGTATTATAGGCAACTATTCTAGTTTGAAAATTAATATATATTAAATCTAGGTGAATATTCAATAAAAAAACACATGATTTACTATTAAAATTGGTAATTTTTTGGAAAATATCATCAATTTAATTTTTTTGTATGTAAAAATAGATCAATTTTTAATCAAATAAACAATTTTTTTTTTTTTTCCTTTAAAATGTTGAAAAAATAACTAATTTCCCTTCAAAAATTCTCTAATAGGTCACAACTTCCATGCATTCATTGCCGTCAGCTATATCCCATTGTTTTTCCCTACTGAGGTGTGGATCCAGAATTCAATGAGGTGCAAGGGATATGCAGCCATGGCTTTGAATCAACATATGTACCATGAAAGGAAAAAATGGAAAAAATCCTTGATAACTTCTCTAGATGTTGGAGATATCACACGGGATTCACTCAATGAACCTCTCACATAGCACATGCCTTTATGGCACAGTAAACAATACCTTCGATTTGACTAATTATAGTAAAATACCTCCTGAAATCACATTGTTTAACCGCCTACCAATATAAGCCCAATACACCTTCCCTATTAAAAAAGCCCCTACTTTTGCTAAATATTGTAAGTATTCTTTTCTTCATCAACATTTTTTATACCCTTTTATATTTTTTCATTAACTTTGAGCTCTATTTTTTATACCTACCAATATAAAATTTGTTTACCCATATTATATGCTCAATATATTATGTCATTTTTTCTTTAATATATATGTAAGTTATTAACATCTATGTCATTTTTCTCATCATAAAATGTATTAGTTAATGTAATATTTACATCAGTTGTTTGGTTATGAGATTATTAGATAACTCCTAATCTTTAATAATAATAATAATATCTATTTTTAAGGTCACAGCAAAGCCAGACACCAAATTGGTGTATGAGACCCCCTTGTTTGTGGGATAAGGGACCCATCTCCTTACAACAATTTGACTACTAAGTCTACGAAGGCATACATACTCTACCCCCCTGTGGTTTTGAACCTGCAACCTCTTAGGAGGAAACATATGCTCTTAACTATTAGGCCCACCAGACACCAAATTGGTGTATGAGACCCCCTTGTTTGTGGGACAAGGGACCCATCTCCGCACAACAATTTCACTGCTAAGTCTACGAAGGCATACATACTCTACCCCCTTGTGGTTTTGAACTTGCAATCTCTTAGGAGGAAACATATGCTCTTAACTATTAGGCCCACTTAAGCTATAATGTGTAGTTGAGATATTTACTTTTAATTAAATTGTTTGGGTAAAATAGTGATCTAATATTAACATGAGTTATATGGTTATGAGATTATTAGATAATTCCTAATTTTTAGTTTTTAGTGTGTAGTTGAGATATTTTTTTCTAATTAATTTGTTTTAGTAAAATAGTAATCTATCTTGAGATTTAACTTGTTTGTATATATGTAATATTATAATTATAATAATATATAAAATATAATAATGATTCTATCTTGATATTAGTTTTGGGTGTATCTCTTTCACAGGGTAACCTAAAATTATGAACTTAATATATTCAACTTGCAGGTAGTTGGATGTACTCTTGGTGTTATAGTGGCAGCTACGAGGATTGATCCCGGGTCTCCCATAGATTAAGACTGGCACTTAGCGATTCACCATGTGGTTAAGAAAAAGTAGTAATATCATGACTACTACTACAAAGACTTATGTACAACCCTTGTGTTCTTGGAGGAATAGTATCATGCACCATGAAGGTATAAAATATAATTCTTACTCGTCTTTTCGGAACTATAGATTTCCTCTTCCGAGTCTCCAAACCTGCAAGCCGATCATTACACGATGTTTTGTGTAACACACTCCTTATTTGATGCCGAAATTTTATCATCTCACTAAGCTTAATCAAGATGCTTAATATGAAGATGTGATGCCCCAAGATAAATGAAAATATTTGAATTTGTTGTGGTAAATGGTAAACTTAATTGATTATTATTATCTGGTTGGATTTAATAATATTATCTGTTTAAAAAAAAATGTTTCTTTAACAGCTCCCAATCTCTCAGGAAGGCAGTTGCTACCTTCCCAAGAAACCTAACTGTTTTATAACTGGAAAGTTTTTCCAGAGGAAAAGAGAGTTAGGGAGCACTGCGGTGTGGGGGACACACGGGAGAGAGAGAGAAAAGGAAAAAGGCTAAGTTTGGTGATGACCAGATAGCCAAGCACAAAAGTGCCAACAACTTGCTAAAGGCTGTGGTCCGGCAAGAGCTAGGGGGGGAGATTCTGGTTTGAAAAGACGAATGTGAAGGTTGGGTGGAAAATTGGAAGTGGGAGAAATAGAGAAGGCCCAGCTTCTGGAGTACTTGTAAGTTACAGCAGTGCAGGTAAGTGAAGAATACTTTCAACAATTCTGCAAGTAATTTGGGTAGAATAAAAGTATTATATTAAATTAACTTCACTGTAAGTACTGTATTAAATTAACTTCACAATAAGAATCCCAAGAGCTTACGAGTGTTATAGTGTTTTGTGTCAAATGGGAGGAAAGGAAACAAATGGAACATAACTTGTCCTACAGTTAATATATTTTCTTTTAAAAAAAAGAAGAAGAAAAAGAATAACTGCAGAAACACCTGAAACCCTCTAGGAAGGTGGCCATTATCTTGGTATTACTGAAACATTATAGTCGTCTATTGTAAATAGACTTGGCACAAATATAGGTGTCTATGTAATGAGGGATTTATGGGACAAGTAAAATTATGACGCTTCCGAAACATATGGATTACACACTTGAATTAATCAAGATTCTGTATAAAAATTAGTAGAGGTCTGAGAAGCAAGAAAATAATACAAAATCCAATGTTGTGAAACAAATATGGAGGTACAAGAATCCATTGTTTTCTTTAAAGAATATCGCAGACCTTGAGTGGGAAATTACCATTTAGAGAGGAAAGCTTGCAATGATAGGAAGAGGTGAGGGTTTCATCCCATGAATCTTTCCTTTCAGTACCGTTACGTGGAAAAGTCTATCAAGAGGGTTGTTGGGATCTCAGGATAGGGGTCACGAGTGTGACAAGCAACCAAACATAGACAACCTAAAGAAATGGAATGATAACTGTTAGGGGACGACGTTTCCACTCTCAGTACATAGATGAAACCCGAGCCTCGACTTGGAGGCAACCCCTCAAGTAGCTAAACAACAATCATTTTAATAGGCTATGAATTAAATAGAGAACCAAATAAATAACATTGCTAAACATCAGGGCAATACTTTCAGTTGATAACGTAAATTGATAACTGAACCATAACATTTTTGGAAACAGAGTTAATGAATTTCATTAAATTGTGACAACATTGACAGCTAGGTAACTCAAACCAGAGTGTAAAACCATTGAAAGAAAAGCATCATGATATATTTGAGTTCCACAAAAGAAAATTGCCATGCATAGACCGAAGTGAGGAAATGAATAAAATAGACAGAAATTCATGTTAATTCTATACAAAAGCCTGAGATATGGAATATGTCATGAAGTCACCCAAAATTCATATAGAGGACCTGACAAAATTAGCAGATAATATACATGTACAGCCGAAGCGGCTCAATAGAACAAACGAGGAATTGAAAAGCCTCATATCACTTAAAATTTTCGTTATAACAGAACCCTTAACGGGAACGGCCATCGGGACCCAAACCGAGTGACCAAACAGTGAACCATGCGAGCTATAGGAACCGAACCCTCGCGTAAGGGTCTGTAGACCTTAGCCAACCTTCAAAAAAAGAGAAATAGCCATTAACGAGTGAAACATTTTCCATATCGGTGAATACCCAAAAGGCATATCAGCTCGAGAGCGTCTCAACATCCAATGCCAACTGCAACTAGGATATGGCTAGAAGGAACCTGCGAGCAAGGAGCCATATGGTTAAAGAACTGTGTGGATATCCGAGCATGAAACATGGCTAAGTTACCTATCAAATAAAATAATGCAGAAGTGGAAAATAGGCGATATAGAAAGAAATCTACCATGCAGTTACCCAGTAGTGAAATTTGGTAGCAGGGGTTAGCTTCAAAACCTTGCACGCCCCTTCCTCAGCAATCAAACCCTAGAACGGAGTCTGCTTAAGCCCACAACTTAGACAAGAGATGGAGCAACTTTCCAGATCTTTCAATGAAAGAATGGGCCTACCTGTCGGCACCAAGGGTAGAGTAAGTCAACAGGTCTTCATTACAGTCGTTGGATCATCGTTTAAGCCGCATAGCCATTGATGCATGAGTGATCCTGAGGTGGCATTTGTATTCTGCCCACACCATGTACCGGGCAGGACAGACAGTCAATGCACATTCAATATCAATTAGTCAAGCAAATCAATGTAACTAAAGCCTAAACGACTACATATCGTTAATCTGGGTACACGTATAGGAAGAACACGAATCAACGGGTGGGAATTCATGCCAACCGCCAATAGGGAAAGACATATAAAAGAACTCTGCGTGGAAATAGATACGGCCTTATCCAAATAATCAAATGGAACTAAAATGATGAGACCAGTTTCTTTGCAGGTCTTAATTGCTAGTCATTATGTGAAGTGTACTTAGGATCAAACGAAATGTATGAATGCCAACAATATAATGTATGAATAACAACCTTGTAGCAAATATATATAAATGTGGATATTGGTAAACTATATATGTAAAAAAACAAAAATTGTTTCTGGGTACATGAAAATTGGTATCAGAGCCCAATTTCAAAAACCGTGGCCTTTGGGACAAAAACCAGGAAAAAAAACTAAAATTAAACAAAGTAAGAAGATTACAAATTTTGCAGTTGCAATTTTATTTATATGTACAATAAAGCAGTGAGTATGTTGACTTTTCTTTTGGTTCCATTTTTAGGCTAAGACCAGAGGAAAAAAAGAAGAAAAAAAACAGAAGACAACCAATATGTGAAGGGCAGGCAGTGCCCCACATAGGTTTGTAGTAGGCCAGGGACCTACAACTAGCCCTGGGAATAACCCAGAATTATGGGTACAGCTTGGAGAGGAGACCCGCAATACGAACCTTGCAATATTGGAGATGGTACAGGAACTGAAAAATGAAATGGCTCGATTACGAGAGGACAACACAAGGTTAACCATGGAGTAGGAAATAATTTTAAAGAGCCTATCAGACAAGCAGAATCAACAATCACTGAACCCTAGTGTTGAGCAGCAAAGAGTGTCGTAGGAACGAAATCACCACACAGAACCAGAAGGGTTAGAAGGAAGGGATGAATAATGGGAAGAATGATCGGATAATGCTTCTGAGCAGTAGACATCGAAAAGGCAATGGATAGAGTTGCAAGGGGAATTCCGTAAGATCAAACCGCCACATTTTGATGACGAACAAGAGGAAGCAGCTGAGGCATGGTTGATAAATATGAACAAATGCTTACAACTATATGACTATGATCACAACCTGAAGGTATGATTGACCATCTTCCAATTACAGGGAAAAGCCACCCTGTGGTGGGCAGAAGTTAAGATCGTAAGAGGAGTAAGCGAACATAACATAACATGGGAGAAATTTCAAAGGTACTTTAAGGAAAGACCTGACCGAGTGTTTCTATGACGAAAAGGCAAGAGAATTCCATGACTTGCGGCTAGGACAGCAAACCATGGATGAATTTATCACTCGTTTTACTTCATTGCTTCGTTATGTGCCTTATATTAGAGAAGAAAAAGCTAAAGTGCAGAGGTTTGTTAGTAGTTTACCTTTGAATATGCGGGAAAGGATTGAGTTTGACAATCTAAAGACAATGGATGAAGCAATTCGTAAAGCCAAAATTTGTTACCAGCAGAGTAAACAGAAGGGGGAAATTCTAGGTAAAAGATGGAATGACAAGAGAAACAATAAGCTGGATGGAAACAGTAAGGGAAATTGTGGTAGCAGTAACAAGGGTTTTCGCAAGGGGCAAAGCAACAAAAATATACAAAAAAATTCGCTCAAGCCCAAGCCAACTAATGAATCCAGAATCAACGAGCAACCTGTAAAGTTGGATAGCGAAGAGGCAACAAGGCCTCCTGTGCAGTGTTGGCGTTGTGTTGGACCTCACTACATTAAAAATTGTCCTCAACGAAAAGGGACCGAATAGGTTTCCCATATTCAGGAAGCGTCGATAGTCGGTGATATAGGACAAAGTTTACCATGGACTAATGCAGCCCTCGAGGATTGTTAGGCGGAATACCAGCCGACCATGGTGGAATTCGAAGGTAAAATCTCAAACCTTATTGTAACTATTTTAACTGATCCTGGAGCCACATTAAGTTATATTAGTCCTAAGGTTGTAGAGCATTGTAAATTGCAACCTGTTAAATTCAAGAATCCATGGCTAGTACAACTGGCTATAGGGGCCAAGAGGCGAGTGCTTACAAAAGTCAATAACTGTTCTCTAAAGATAGTAGGGCAGTCATTCTTGGAAGATTTAAATGTGCTCCCCCTTGGTTGATATGATGTTCTGATCAGTATGGATTGGCTAGAAAAACATTAGTCCTTAGTCAATTGCAAAACAAAGACTATTTATTATAGAGACGAGCTTGGAGCAAGGCAATAAATGCAAGGGATTAAGCAACCAATACAAGTTTGGCCAATAACCGCCTCTAAATTAGCAATATGCATAAGGAAGAGGTGTCAGATCTATGCCATCCAAGTGGGTTATGCTAACTCGAAAGATAAAACAACTGCATTGGATAACATCCCTGTGATACAAGAATTTGTTGACGTGTTTTTGGAGGAGATTCCTAGACTGCCACCTAAAAGAGATATAGACTTTACTATCTAATTGATACGAGGGGTAGCTTCGGTACCTAGAGCACCCTACAAAATGAGTACACTAGAGTTGACAGAGTTAAAAATGCAATTACAAGAACTGTTAGAAAAAAACTATATTCGTCCCAGTGTGTCTCCTTGGGGAGCTCCGGTTTTTTCGTTAAGAAAAAGGATGGGACCCTTTGCATGTGCATAGATTACCGTCAGTTGAACAAACTGACAATCAAAAGTAAGTATCCTCTACCTTGGATTGATGAACTTTTCGACCAAGTGAAAGGTGCAACAGTATTTCCAAGATTGATTTGCGATCAGGGTATCACCAAATCAGGATTAAGGAAGAAGACATTGCTAAAACAACTTTTAGAACAAGTGTTAAATTTGGACAACTAGGTCCAAACTCCATGTTTTGATAATCAGATTAAGACGCTAATATTTTTATTGGATTCCTCTTTCAGAGAGGTGTAAAATCCATATAAAAATAGTCTTAATCCGATGAGCAGAACTTATATTTTGAATTTATTATTCTTAATAAATTATATGTGCAAGGTCAGCCAGTTTTGTAATGTAGGCTCACATGCCCAACAGATGTGTCACACACCCTCATTGATGTATATATATACAGGAAAAGTTGGAGAGAATTTCAACACAACACAACTCACATCTTCCTCTCTCAACCTAAAGAGTACGAGCTACCTGGAGGACGAATGGTGGGTTGTTGTGACACATCTGGGCTGGCTGACCAAAGGAGACTTTGCTGGTTGAAGCATCCTATTGACCGCCGAAACGAACACACACATTTTTCTTGTTTCTGATTTGTCTTCTGTAAGATCTGCTTATATGTTCTATCTGCATTTTACTTAACTACTTGTATGATTGCTGTGATAAAAGTGAAATTGCTCTTAGCATAGAACATCTACAAACTTTACATGGTATCAGAGCTGAGGTGAAGACAAACTCTATCTATAGCAATCATCATCGAAGGAAATGGGTTCCACTAGTCTTGAATTCAGGGAGAATGACAAGAGATGTGAGGAACAGGCTCGGTAAAAGTGAGTTGCACGCACGGTTCTGGCAGAAGTAAATGAGTGCTTTGGACGACCGATTGGGTCCTCGCTCATACAACGAAGGAGCAGAGCTGCGCATAATTAAGACTGTCATAAAGTCTTGTTGAGCTCGGACGAAAGAGTACGCAGTTCTCTTGGGATCGGTCGAGGTCTGTTATGAGTTTAAGTGACTACGGTCTGTTGTAAGTTCGGATTGGCCACGGGACTGTTAAGTTCGAATTGACCGTGGATCTGAAATAAAACGGTCGTCATACGGTTTCAGATATTGTGTCAGAAATCTTTACAACAAACGATGATGATGATCAGTGCCACGTAGGTCTTGAAAATCTGGGCAAAACGTGCTACCTTAACAGCGTTGTTCAGGCTCTTTATTTCTGCGCACCTTTCAGAAATAAGTTACTCCAATATTATGGGAATGGCGAGAGTAACAATGAGAATGATAATCTACTTAAGCGTCTGGCAGATTTATTCTATCTAATGGACTCCAAAGAGATGCCTCAAGTCTGTCCCCTACGGTTCGGAGAGCTGGTAATGAAAAGGAACGAGATTTTTCGTTGTTGCGAAACCCATCACGATGCACATGAGTTTTTGATTTTTTCTTTTAAATAATCTTGACGATGAAATCACAGGATCTAATAACAAGAAAAGTCCTCCCCTCCAGGGTAACGAAGTTGAAGATCAATGTGGGACGCAAGGGAACCAAATGAATAATAGTAAAATTAGTATTATTCGCCAGATATTTGGAGGTACATTTACAAACGAAGCTCGGTATAGTTCGATCGAACGGGATCGACAGGTGGTAGCGCACAAGCAACTCGGCAAAGGGATCATTGGCGCAGCGAGTAGGGCTCGGTGGACCGCTGCATTGTATGGGCGGTGAGTCCAGAATTCGGGCGTTCAAACAAACGGGGAACAGCTTCGGTGGATGCGCGGGCAGGGTGACCCGTAGGCAGAACCGATCTAGCAAGTGTGCATACACTGTCGAATAGCAGTCAGCGAAAGAACAGGTGACTCGGTGCAGACAGCTCGATGAGCGGGTGGCGGCACGCAACGATACAGTGATCAGGTTGTTCGATAGTTTGTGGTGAACAGGTTGATGATCAACAGTTCAGGCATTCGGTGAGGCGAACAGACCGACAGTTTGGAGCTCGGGAAAAAGGAACAGTAGTTCGATAATCTTGCAGTGAACGTGTAACTGTAAACGATCCGGTGGTCGGTTGGGCGGAAGCCTGTTGGAAAAGCCTGGTCGATAAGGCTCACGCAATTGTAACTGAAAATTGGCAGGTTATAAAACAAGTTTTGGAGCACGTAGGCAGAAAAGCACCCTCAGCCACTGTCATATAATAGAGCCAAAATTTAAGGATCCTGTGCACTGGCCGAAATGTATTTGTGGACAGAAATATGACATCTATCACAGGTATGCATAGCAGTGATATTGTTCTCTTGACAAGTGATGAATGGAGATGATATATGGAAGAGATATTTGTACCTATGACAATAATGTTTGGGCAGCGACTTGAGTGATATTTGGACAATGTGTCTTGATGTGCTATGAAATGTTGAAAAGAAGATCTCAGTATCCTACAACATGATGAATGAGATCATGTGCATAATGATAAAGGGCAGCATGTGATCATGGACATATAGGATAGCATGATGATGATGCATAGGCAGCATGATAAGATCATGGACATGGGCAGCATGATGATAATCATAACTATTACAGCATGGCGTCATATGTAGTGATGCATCAAGTGGCCCTGGATGTAGTACTATGATAGGTGAAGCAGTCACCTTGAGAATCAGTTGAAGCAGAATGTCTTCAACTGATTTCATCATTATACGAAATGATCTATGCTAGATCTAGATAAGTCAAACTGTTGACTTCTGTTGTAAATGTACTCTCTCTCTCTCTTTCTCTGCTGAACCTTGAAGATAAAAGAAGATTTGATCAAAGGGTTTCCCCACCGATGCCCTCATTCTGCTTTGGACTCCAAAACTTCTGAAGAGGTTCTCTCTGGTAAGAAAACTCGATGTCTCACATTTTAGAATTTTTGAATGTCCTGTCTATTTTCATGTGCCGAAAGAAAAGAGAAGTAAGCTGGATGCTACTGGGAAGAAAGGAATGTTTGTGGGCTACTGTGAGACTTCTAAGGCATATAGAGTCTATGTACTTGGTCAAAGGGAAGTTGAGATAAGCCATGATGT
>APFE031041045.1:0-16320 GCA_000404065.3 Pinus taeda
CAGCAGTAATAAACAACCATTAAAACACATTAAAACACTGATATTTTTTGTCAATGTGACCCTGGAAAAACCCCCTACAACTCTTGGGGAAAACCAGTTTGAGAGCTTTTCTTTATTTTTGAAAAAAACCTTTTTACATCAAGAAAATATTCAGCAAAAATCAGCAAGCAAACTTTTACAACTTATCTCAGCCTTGCTGAAAAACTGCCCTGCTGAAACTTCGCTGTTGTTACTCCGCTGCTGAAACTCCGCTGCTGATACTTCGCAGCTCACTGTCCAAAAATCTCCCTTGCTCTCTTGCTCTCCATCTCTCAATCTGTCTTAGACTCACCAAGCAACGCACTTTTTACATGGTTATTACATTACTCATTCGGGGGGTGGAATTAGGGTTGTTACCTGCGTACACACTTTGTTACAATGATTGTTTGATTGTCCTTATCTTTAGAGGGAAAAAGCCTTGTAGTGAAGTCCTTTCTGCAAGCAGACTGGTAGTAATGCTACTGCTTGACTGTCATTACCATTCAGGGAACAAAGACTTGTAGTCATGTCCATTTGACCTAACTAATTTCTAGCTAGTTTGGTGGGAAAACAATTGTCTCAACCTTTATGTCTCATAACTTTACACTGTAGACTTAAATTCCTTATTTCTGTTGATGGAATTATTGTTTAAATTCTCTAGGGTACTTGAATTGACCGAGGGTGGAGATATCCATCTCTGGAGTCCCTCATAGCTAAAGGGCAGAGGCCTCTGGCTTCCCTGGGCTAGTTTCCTTGTTGAACGCTCAAAATTAGCACACTTTGGATTCCCAACATCCCTAAAATAATCCCTGGAATCCATAAAGGGGATTTCCGTCTCTGGAGTCCCTCATTGGCTGATGGGTGGAGGAGAATTACCTCTGGAATCCGTATACAAGCATACAACTGAACACCTATATGTAGGGTGGAGGTGGGACAAACCTCTGGAATCCCTGGTCTGGTCATTTGAAGAGATTTCACAAGCTAGGGGTTGGCAGCTGCATTGTTGGTAGTTTGTCAATGGTTGGGAGGAAAATTATGAACTTTATCCCAATGCCCATTATGAGATACTTTATTGATTGTAGTTGTCTGAACGATTCACCATATAACAGGGTTACAAGATTGCAGTACTTCCTAAATTGCATGGTAGGAGGTAATCAATGGATTTTGTCGTCATGGATAATGCTGTAACTTTAGGTACTGTTATTAACCCATATGCCAAAGGTACTTCGACAAGCTGGATGGTTTACTCAACTTCTGGGACATTGTGGTTCTCAGGGAACGTTAACATGATGCAAGACCTTAGGGCTCCTTAAGATTGAGCCACTGGGTACCACGATTTGGCACTTTGAAAGACCTCATAATGTCAGGGTGGAACTTCCCAGGTAGCTTCAAATACAATTCGTGAGGTTCATATGAAGAATGCCTAGTGTATCAAGGTCATCTATAGTGACATTGCTCATCTTATGCACAAATTTGACACATACTATGGACTATGGATTATTATAGTTCTGTTCCTGGTATTTCCTTGTATAAGCTATGTTAACTTATACTATGACTGTGGCTTATTATAAATATGTTTCTGGTGTTTCCTTGGTTAAGTTCTGCTATTACCACCGCTGTCCCTAGAGATTATGCTATCGCTGTCCCTAGAAATTATGCTATGCCCTCTTTAAGGACGGTGCAACTGATAGTCTGCTCTGTTACTTTGTTGTATCTATGTATGCCTTTCTAAGGACACTGCAGTGGTTAGTTTTCTCATGCAGATGTATACAGCAGAGTAGAAGACCATACCGAATTAATGGTTGTAGCTATACTTGACTGTCTTACATAGACAGCAAGAGAAACTCAAGAGTATGCAATTTCTGTAGCCTCAAATTGCATTGTCATCTTGCACAGTCAGAACATATTTCCATTCAAGTATGTGCTGTCCCACAATAATATTTTGTTTAATTGCTACGTGTTATTTCATCACGAATTTTTGCTACAAACTAATGGTATGTAAAGTCAATCTGCTGTCATTATGTATTCATGATGGGGCATTCTATCAAGTGTGATAGTTTATCTCCACCCTGGGCAGGACATGTTTCTTATAACTGGTTGGACATGATGTTATATGTGATCATAACACTGAGCATAGTATATTGTTACAAAATGTGTCGTCATTAATTATTCATGTTGGGGCGAGGTGTCATGTGTAATTCTCCATTCCAACACTGGGTATGATGTAACATGTGCAACCTTCGATTCATTACTAGGCAGAATGCATTGTTAGAATAGCGTGTTGCTATGTGTTCTGTTACTTACGTTGGTTTGCCCACCATGCATTTAGTATCTATTATATGTGTTTTAGTAATGTGCATTACCATTCTATGAGCTACCGGAATTGGTTAAAAATCGATTGTTGTATCTGCTGCACCTCTGTACCTGGCATTTTTGTTATGTTCTCTTGACCTATGCTCTCACTGAATTGCTGCACAGCTGTTGAATATATATATGGCAGCAAATAAATAGGTTCCATGTTCAATGGTGTGCTGCCATGTATGGTGATCAATGATGTGTTGTGCACTTTAACTCACCACAGGGCATGCAATTGCTTTAATTCTAGTTTGCTTTCAACTTGTCCCATCTATAATTTTAACCCATTCTGTAGCAACAAGAGAACATCATTTTCTAACCATAAAATCTGCAAGGTTAAATATTTTGAGCTCAAATCTCGTTGCAATGACATATGTATATAGCTCATAAGAAATGTGATCTGTATGTGACATTACACAAATCATTCATAAGAAATGTGATCCTTTGAATGGGAAAGATGGCTGGTCAATGATGTTTGCATTGCTGGTGTTTAACATTTCCATAAGAAATGTGATCCTGTGAATGGGAAAGATAGCTGGTTAAGGATGCTTGCATTGCTAGTGTATAACATTTTCATCAGAAGTTGGATTTTGTTAATGTAATAGATGTAAAGTCTGGCATATTCTCTTCCAATGAGGGTATTGGTTGATATTTTAGTCATATCCACCATTTGGATGCGAGAAACCAATTTTTGTATAAATAAACTAACTCCACCACTGTCACAACCAAGCAGACCAAAATCAGATTGCCACAAGCAAATAGACTCATCACAACAGATTGAGTAGTTAGAGCCTGAGGATGATGAGGTCATGAAGGACAATTCTACGATTAAGGTGTATAAGAGGGACCACCATATTGATATAATCGCTGATAGGTATTCTTGATGATTGGAGAGAAATTCATAACACAGGTTTTAGATTACAGGGGAAGGTTTCCCATACAGCCTTGTCAGACCCAAACAAGGGTTCCAAAGGGCATGCTTGAGGGTTTCAGTGCAGTTGCACAAAGCGAAAACACACCAGATTTTTTTTTGATCCTTCACATAGATTTCAGAGTAGTCCCCATGAAATCATATAAAAAATGGGTTGCATGCATAATGACCAGGTAAGATTGGCATTATAAGACAATCCCCCTGCTTTGAGAATCCCTCTGTTTAATAGACGTAGACAGAGGGAAAGCTGTTAGTATGCAATGCAACCTTCACATATTCAACATGATAATTACCATTTGATATCCACCGCCATTATCTATGGGGTAGGGAGGTACCTGTGGTGCATGACGCTGGCTCATTAGCTCAGTCTCCATAGAATGTTTAACACATCTAGTCCTTCAAGGAAAGTTGTTATAGGGCTCATGGGGCATATCAATGAGAAGGACTTCATTGTGCGTGAAGGTTAGAAGGGTATCACCATAGAGGGAGCCAAGTCTAGAGGTCGAGTAGGGCTGGAAAAGAAGCCAAGGTTTTTCCATGAAAGAGGCCAAGGGTTTCTATAGTAAAGACCATGCATCTTCTGTGAAAGGGAAGGTGGATCAATGTTTGAAAGCAAAGGTAGGCTGAAATAAAGATCAAGATCCTAGCCGAAGCCTACGAAGGGTCTGTCTTGTAGCAGAAATGGGCAAAAAAGGGTCTAGCTGCAGATGACAAGAGACCTGATTTGAAGCAGTAAATGAAGGGCCAAGATATATATGACTCAGATCTATAGGTTGAGACCTAGCTCAGGTGTTGAGAGTTGGAAAGAGGGGTCTGTTGGTTAAGTTGAGGACCTAAGCGACTACAGGGAGAAGGAAAAGTGTGTGGGAGGTCTGCTAAGGGCTTGAACGAAGGATTTGAAGAACAAATATGAGGAGTCACAACTAGTAAGAACAGGGCTGAGGTGTGAATGGTAGTAAAGGGCTTGTTCAGGAATGCAATGGAACCCAAAAGTACTGTCGAGGCCTAAACAATCCAAGAAATGTCTATTCGTAGCCTAAACAGTGGTATATTTGTGAAGGTCGAGGCCAAGAGTTGAAGGCTGAACAAAGTGGGTGCAATCCGATAGTGGTAAAGGAGGAGTACAATGAGAACAAGGGCAAGGACAGAGTTTGTTGAGATATGTTATGTGCTAGTCTTATTGAGAAGCTTACTACAAAGGCCTGTGAGATTACTAGCCTATGAGGTCTCTCGAAATTTTGATCCACGCTAGTTGTGGAAGACATTAATGGGTAGCAAGAGATCTATGGGCAGAACAGTTTAGCCCAGGTCTAAAAATGCCATCAGGAAAAGTTTAGAAAGATGTTGAGCTTGTCATAAAGCTTGTTCACAAACGAAGTTGTGAACATGGTGCATTTTTAGGGCTAATATGCAGTGGGTTGGACAATATCTACTTTGAGTATGCTGATTGTTGGAGGGCTAATCTACAGTGATTTGAAGGGAAAATCCACTTTGAGTAGCAGATATGTTATGGGTTGATATGGATTCTATTTGATGGATCAAGCCACTGTGAGCAGTGGTGTGTAACCGAGCGTAATGTGAACTAAAAGGGTTGAAGGAGAAAGGCTTCTCCAACAAGTAAGTCAGTCAAATTATTTATCCTTGTATGTTTTGTGGGCATATTGTAGATCTGAAGTAACATATCACAAGCCATATGTTTTAAGTTTTTGTATACTATGTATACTAGTTGTACTAGTGATTGAGGGCCATGATCCCTAGTACAGGAGCACCATGATTCTTTTTTTGATGGATTAATAAACTAATTGAGATTTGGGCTCAAATCCCTGTGTACTTAATTGATTCCACTACTGAAAATTTCCACTGTGCAAAGTGCTAGAATGTTGTAGGTTCCTAGTGTGTTTGTGTGCGTGATTAGCCTCAGACCAGATCTAGGGCCTAAGGAAAATTCAACACTCTTCCCCCTGTACTAATGTTAGTAATGAGCTCCATTCCTTTAACCTAGTAGAATTGATGTTTTCCCTAATATGTTGTCCTCCTACTTCTGTAGTCTTAAAATATTTGTTTTCCTCACTTTGATATCTTTTGATATATTTTCTCCCCTTCATTGGCAATCAATGAACACATCTGCAAGATACTCAAATATATTTTCTTTAAGGTTTTGGATTTGTCTTAAAGCTCTCCTTCACATTCTCTTACCTCCTTGATATAGGCCTTATATCCTTTCTAACTTTCTAAAGATTCATCCCTAGTTCCGCAACATCTCTACGCTACTCACCACTTGCCTTGCTGCTCAAGGTTGCACATGTCACAACCTGTAACCTGTAAATGTTCTTCACCCTCAGACCTATCTGCTTCACTGCTCCAAAAGCTAAGTGCCTAGGGTATGCCTTACCTCTACTGAAGATGACATCATATCCCTTGTCCTCAAGGGTTGTTGCTGAAACAAGATTCTTCTTCTGTCTTAGAATATAGAGGACATCTCTGAGATGGAGAGGGATCCCGTACTCCCTCACAAAGTTGACAGTACCAACTCCCTTAAATGCGTACTTGCCAACATCTCCTAGCTCGATGTGAAACTGCGTGTCCTTCTCCTTCAATGCCTGAAATACTTCGTGTTCCCAGTCATGTGGAAGGAGGCTCCGAAATCAATATACCACATGTTGCTCCCTTTTGAATTTCCCATACAAGTTATGAATGAGAAATCTTTCTTGAATTGAGAAGCAAACACATATACCTCAGTTGATGCAACCACATGATTCTTACTAGACCCCTTATTCCAATTAGGACACTTAGTAGCATAGTGCCCAAACTCATGGCAATAGAACAACTTGATCTTAATAAGATCCTTCTTCTTCTTCTCGCCCTTTTGACTAGACTTGACCTTCCCTTTGCAGTTCTTTCCCTTGACTTTGCCTGCCAGAGCAAAGTTCTCCTCGTCATCTCTTTTTGCTGATCCACCATCTCTGGTCCCTCTTCGGATCTCTTCCTGGGTGCAATCAGTCCTTAACCTTTCTCGATTGGGAAAATTCTCTTTGCCATTGACAACATCTTGGAAACCATAACACGACTTGTGATATCCTAGTAAAGCAAAACTAACAAGGTCCTGCTCAGGTATAGTGACACTCAAACCACCTATTTTATCTCAAACTTGAGTGAACTTCAAAAGATACGTGACGATGGGCTCTCCTTGTCTCATCCAGATACTTCTTAGCTTATCCTTAAGAGCAAGCTCACTGGCATCACTGGTACTCTGATATAGATATAAAATAGTTTTGAACATCTCAAAGGTTGTCTTCTTCTCATGGATATGAGCAACTATATGATCTTTGACCCCTTCTAGAAAAATCCTCTTGTCTTGATATAATTCTTAGTATGTTGGATCAACTTTGGGGATTTTGTGGTGGTGGTATAACTTTCTTGACGAAGTCTCCCACCCCATTAGCCTCCAATACTATTATGATCCTCCCTTTCCAAGAGATGAAGTTAGAGGCTCCCTCAAAATAGTGTTCTAATCTCAATCCTGGGAACGCCATCTTGCTTACCCAGAGAACTCTCCTTCATAATCTAGCGCTAACCTTCTTGATTGATTTGCACTGATCACAAATTCATCTCGATACCTGTCTTTATATTGACCGCTGCTCTGATACCTTGTGGAATTCCAACGAAATCCTGCAACTGCTATGATGACAAATCTGAAATTAATTTCGTTGCACTAAGACATAGGATTTCTCTATGATAGATAAGCAACGAAATAAAAGAAACACAGAGATAAAGAACACAATCACACAATATTTTTCTAGGGAACCCGACTGGGAAAACCCTTTCCTTCTAGATAGATTTTATTGAGAAAAATTGAGCCAACAAAATTATTTACAAGGAAAATTGTTTCAACAGAAAATAAAGCTACTCTCACTTCTAATACTTAACTCAAAATTTTTCTGCAAGAACTTGACGCAACTCCTATTTCCTTGTGCTCTCTGGCTCCTATTTTCTAGCGCTGGAAATCCCTATTTCCTAGCGCAAATCTAAGCCCCTATTTCTTAGGAATTTCTCCCTAAATCCTAGCACACATCACAACGAAAATTCTCTCTCAAATGGTCTATAGGCTGCTCCTTACATGCTCTGCTAGCAAGAACTCTTTCTCAGACAAGCTCTTGCTCAACACTAATGGTTTAATGATGTGCCTTCAACCTCCTTTTAGGCTTTTTGACTCATGCTAAATATGGAAAGTTAATTTTTAGAACTCGGACTTGTGATTGATTTGTTAACTGAGTCGAATTGACTCTTGTCCTTTTCGAAATATAACTCGCACTTGAAGACAAACAAAACTGAGCTTTCAAATTTGCGTGTGAGTTAACTACTCCATGACTTGTCCTCAAAGTCGTGCATGCTAAAGAAGGACTGATCGGGGTCTTTCTTGACTAAGGCACAAGTCAAGAAGACCTTTCTCGCTACTATTTTCAACATATTTCTCATAAGATTTTTTGGTCTCTTTTACTTTAATTTGTCTTATCAAGGACTGATCGAGGTCTTTCTTAACTAAGGCACAAGTCAAGAAGACCTTTCTCGCTACTATTTTCAACATATTTCTCATAAGATTTGAGGGTTCTTTGTTTGCATGTGGATGCATTTGAGGGTTGCAAAGTAGAGTTTGTCTCTATTTGTTCCTTGTTGTTTTTTCTCTTGTTTTTTGCTATTGTTGTTTGTATCTTTTGCTATTGTTGTTGCAATTTTTTTGTTGTTTAAATTAAATTTAAACATTTCTGAGCATGACTAATTTATTTAAATTTAGATGTGATGTAGTGTAGGTATAGGAAGATGGAGGATTTTGATGAGACTCTTCAAATATCTTTGTGAGAGAGATGTGGGCCAGTGCAACAAAGGTAAGGTAAGTTAAGGTAGATGGTGATTTTGTTCTTTGAATAAAATGTAATTAATTTTGCATAATATATTTGTTCTATTTTTGTGTCTTTTCAAGATTTCTTATAAGATATATAGATCTTTATTTTTTTTTTATGTTTTGATTTTTATTTAGTTTAGTGGTTGGGAGATTAATGTAGGTCCTAATGATTCAAGATTTCATAGATGTACTGGGTAAAGGTGAATGTTGTGGTGTATCTATGGTCACATACACATGTTTGTTTAAATTAGAAGCATTTTACATTATTGGTAATTTGTTTAATTATGAGTGCAATGCAATGTAGGTAAAAGAATGTCGTGGATCACTAACGAAACTACTGAAATATCTTCATTGAGAGAGACATTATAGTGGAGTGCAGATACAAATGTGGAGGTAAGTTTTCTTTTGGTGCAAAATCCATTCATAATCTGCTACAAAATCTTCCTGTAGCAAACACCAGTTCTTTTTGCTCTTTACTTATTTAGAGTTTATGATTTTTGGTGTTTGAATAAGATGTATCTTTTGGTGCATTAGATTATTCATAAGATATTTGGTCTCTCTGTTTCAGATTTATATTTTCTTGTCTCTATTTAACACTGCTCTATTTTTTGATGTGCAATGTTTCCTTGGTTGGCCATGGACACTTTTTGGGGTTGTAAAACATACTCTTGTTTGTCTTTTTGTGCTTTTTCTTGTGATTTTTGTTTTTTGTTTCGATTGTTGGTCATACTATTTGTTGTTGTTTTATTTTATTTTATTTTTATTGTTGTGGCCTTATATCTTTGACTTTCTGAGCATGGCCATGCTAATTTGTGATTTAGTATTTTGTTTTTCTTGTGTCTTTTGATTTATTTTTCTCTCTTTTTGATTCAATGGGTGGAGAAATCAAGAAATACCTTAGCAACCCATAATGTGGGTGTAGGGTTGATGTGGAGTCTACAAGTGTAGAGGGCAAAGGTGAAGAGGTATGCAATTGGGGAATTTACTTGTTTATGGGCAACAGCAAAAAGGTATGTATAAGGGGAATTTACTTGTTTTCTGCTACATAATTATGTCATTTCATGCCCATTCTAATTTAACTGTTTTGTTGCTTCATTCTTATATCATGTGTTTGTTGAAATTTAAATTCAATGCTGAGTAAGAAAGGTGAATGAGCACTAATGATACTATTGAATATCTTTGTGTGAGAGAGACATGGAACACTATAACAAAATTAGAAGCAAAGGTAGAGGGTAAGTTATCTTTTGGTGCAAGGCTTATGTAGCATGTATGTTCTACTGTAAAATCCTCCTAGATCTTGGTTTACATACCATGGTTTTCCACCCTTCTTGTCAATTTGGGGTTTTTAATTTTTTGTAGCATAAGATGTACTTCTATTTAAATTATATGCTTCTTCTATTTTTTGGAATTCTCTTATTTATTGGATGTAGTGCAAATGCAGGGAAAGGAAGGCGGCCGAGCAAATGTGGAGGAACAATGCTGAAACTTTTGGATTTTTTTTTTTGTGTAAAAGAAACTAGTGTTCGAGGGTGAAACAATAGAGCCTGAATTCTCTTTTGGTTCTAATATGCTTATCTTCTCATTTTCAATACGATAGTTCTCCTCCCTCATTCCTTATTTAGGGTTTATGATTTTTGGTCATTGAATAAACTGTACTTTTGCATAATATTATTGATAATTTTTTTTGGCCTTGGCTTCTGATTAAGATGATGTATAATATTTTTCAATGTTTGTTTACTATTTCTTATAAGATTTTGGTTGTTTGTCTTAGAAATTTTTTGTTTTCATTTAATATTTTACGGTTTGGTTTTTGTTGGATTTAGGAAGTGGAGATATAGAAGCAGGTCCTAGGAATGGTGCAGATTGCATAAGTGCATTTGGTAAGGGGAAGACTAAGTAGGAGGAGGAGGTGGGTATAGTTTCATTTGTTTGTTTAAATTAAACGCATTCTATAGTATTTGAAATTTATTTGTATGGTGAGTGCAATGCAAATCTAGGTAAAGGAAGGTGGAGGAACATTGATGAAACTACTTAAATCTTTGTCTGTGAGAGACTTGGAGAAGTATTGGAGAGTGCAAAGGTAGAAGGTGAGTTCTCTTTTGGATATTTTCTCGTTTCATTACAATGGTTCTCAATGGTTCTCAGACTACTTCACATTTCTCACACGATATTTTGTGTGTTTGATACTTCAATTTTTGCATCATATTTCTCACAACATATCTTGTGTGGTTGATATCTCTTTTTTGTTATTCGATGGATGGGAAAATTAATGGAAGACCTAGTATCTCATATTGTGGTATTACAGTTGATGCAAATTCCACACATGTAGAGGAAAACGGTAAGGGGGAGGTATGTATCACTTGCTTTTGTCTACATAATTTTACAATTCCATGGTGTTTTAAATTAACTCATTTGTTGCTTCAAAATTATAACATTTGTGTTTATTTAAATTTCGAGGCAATGCATGTAAATTAAGGCTGAATGCTAATGAAAATATTGAATATCCTTTTGTGAAAGAGACGTTAGATGCACTATAGATGAGGCAAAAATAGAGGCAGAGGAGGTATGGTCCTTTACCCATGTACGTTTCACGTAGATGGTTCTCATCACTTATTAATTTAAGGTTTACATTTTTGGCCTTACATAAGATGTACTTACTTTCACATATGATTATTCATAAGAGTTTGTTTGTTTGTTTAACATTTCTCATACTTTATTTTAGGTTCTTTTGAATATCTCTCATCAGATTTTTTACTCTATATTTGATATTTTTTAGTTTGATTCTTGTTGGCTTTAGGCGATGGAAAAATAAAGATAGTCTCAAGGCTCAAGGTGCTTTCAATAAATAACACGACTCAAGATGAGGATGTATGTATGGATCCACATGTATTTGATTAATTTAAAGGCATCACATATCATTTGCCATTTATTTATTTATGAATATGATGAAATGCATGTAAAGTAAGGTTGAACGCTAATGAAACTATTGAATATATGTTTGTGAGAGAGCCATAGGATGCACTATAGATGAGGCAAAACTAGAGGTAGAGGAGTTATTTGATGGTGCAAGACCCATGTATATTTTGCATAGATGGTTCTCCTCCATACTTATCTATTTAGGGTTTATGATTTTTCGCCTCTACATAAGATTTACTTTTGCATATGATTATTCATAAGGGTTTTGTTTGTTTGTTTAAGATTTCTCATACTTTGTTTTAGTTTCTATTTAATATCTCTCATAATATTTTTTGCTCTCTATTTGATATCTCCTAGTTTGGTTTTTGTTGGTTTTAAGCAATGGAGAAATAAGACAAGTTAGAAGGCCGTTGTAGATTCTACTTGTGCTTTCAATGAAGAACACAACACAAGATGAGGAGGTATGTATGATTCCATGTGTGTTTATTTAATATAGAGGTATCACATATCATTTGTAATTTATTTATTTACGAACGCAATGCAATGCAGATAAAGAAAGGAGCAACAAAGTCAGAGGTGCACTAATGAAATAAGCGAAATATTCACGCGAGGAAGATGGTGGCAATCAAGGAGAGTGTGGGCGGAGGTGGATGGTGAGTTATTTTTTGGTTATGTTATGAATTTAATTCGTGAAACTCTTGGATTATCTATGTAGCAACACTATGTTATAGTGAAGAGGTAGTAGTAAAGGTGAGTTCTCTTTTGGTGCAAAATCCGTTCTATGCTATGAAATACTCATGTTGGTCTTTGTTTTATTTTTTTCCAAATATATTTGGTATATATTTAATATTTGTCATAATAATTTATGGTTCTATGCTATGAAATACTCATGTTGGTCTTTGTTTTATTTTTTTCCAAATATATTTGGTATATATTTAATATTTGTCATAATAATTTATGGTCTCTATTTAATACTCTTCTATTTTTTAATATGCAGGATGTCCTTGATTGGCTGTAGACACTTTTTGGGATTGTAAAGAAGAGTTTGTCTACTATTTCACTTTGTTTGTTTTGTTTTTGTTATTTTCATCATCTTTTTGCTATTGTTGCTGCTATATTTTGCTATTCCTTTGTTTTTGTACAACTACTGTTATTTTTTTACATTTGTGAGCATGGCCATGCTAAATTGAGGTTTAGTATTTTTTATTTTCATGTTTGCTTTCTTTTCCTTTTTATTTTATATTTTATATTTTTTTATATACCTTTGTTCATGGTTTTTGTTTTGGGTTCTATGAGTGTGGAAATTAAGGCAAGCCTCAACAACACATATTGTGGATTTAGGGCTGATGACAATTCAACAGATGTAATGGGTGAAGATGGAAGAGGTATGTATGAGGGAATTCACTAGTTATTTGCTACGTAATTTAATGGTTCCATCTTGTTTTAATTGAACTCTTTTGTTTTTACTTATATCATGCGTGCTCATGTAAATTTATTATAGGCAATATGGGTAAATTTATTATAGGAAATATGGGTAAAGGAAGGTAATTGGAATATTCAAGCATAAGCAAAACTCTATTCTTATTGAGTAGAGTTTGTAGATATGGATGAAACAAAATAGAATTTTCAATCCAAGTTATGACATACTAGTTTCCCTCTACATTTGGGAGGGGTACCAAGCACTTTGTGCAATCCAAGTTATGACATAATAGTTTTCATCTACAGTTGAGAAGGGTAATAAGCACTTTGTGCCACTAGAGAGTGTAGGTTTCTTACATGTGTATTTCAATCTCAACATTTTCATTAAAACATGAAACACATGCAATATTGGTAAACGAAGGCAATTGGAATATTCAAGCATAAGAAAAACTTTCTTCTAATTGAGTAGAGTTTGTAAAATTTTCAACCCAAGTTATGACATACTAGTTTTCATCTACATTTGGGAGGGGTACTAAGCACTTTGTGCAATCCAAGTTATGGCATACTAGTTTTCATGTACACTTGGGAGGGTTACTAAGCATACTAGTTTTCATCTACATTTGGGAGGGGGTATTAAGCACTTTGTGCCAATGGAGAGTGCAGGTTTTTTAATCTCAACATTTTCATTAAAACATGAGACATTTGTCCTTTTAGCCCATAATAATATCTACACCTTTTTATATTGTTGCTTCATGAAAACCTGCTTCTAATTGATTAGAGTGTTTGTAGATATAGATGAAACAAAGCAGTTTTTCCAATCCAAGTTATGACCATACTAGTTTTCATCTACAATTGGGAGGGGGTACTAAGCACTTTGTGCCATTGGAGAGTGTGGGTTTGTTACATGTGCATTTCAATCTCAACATTATCATTAAAACATGATGCATTTGTCCTTTTAGCTCCATAATATCTACAACTTTCTATATGGTTGCTTCATGTTTTTATGAAGGAGCCAAAAGCATCATGGAATTCTTCCATCATTCTATCATATAGGAATGCTACCCTTGTACCATGGCATGTGGCTTGGAGCCTTCCCTTGATCTACACTCCGTACCATCACTATATCACATGCCACCTACTACTTGATGGATGTACCATGGACATGACACCCACTTCAAAGGTTGAAACCACCTAATAGGGTCTTTGGTTACCCCCCCTTATTGAGCTGGGAGACACTTGTACATGACAAAACCCTGTTAAGTTTAGGTATGTTCTATGCTTAGAGCAATTTATTTCAATTTTCATAGTTAGCTCAATATCTTTTCCAGATTAGCAATCACATCAACGTTAAAGTAAACTACAAATAGAACATAAACATAAATCGCAGAAGACAAACCAAGACAATTGACACAAGGTGTGGCGCTAGCCAGGGACAAACCCCAATGTGGGGAAACCCTTGATCAATTCTTCTTATATGTTCTTCAATAGTTCAACAGAGAGAGAGAGAGAGAGAGAGAGATAGTACATTTACAATAGAAGTCAACACTTTGACTTATCTAGATAAGAGCATAGATCATCTCTAAGAAGATGATACATGAGATTAGTTGAAGACAAGCTGCTTCGACTGATTCTGCATCGTGATGCATCTCGTCATCATGCTACACCCATTCACTGAGTTGCTCTTGTCATAGAAATGCAACCAATCATGGTTGTACCCATCACGGTGCACTATGCTGCACCACTCACAGTTGTACCCATACATGCTGCTGTACATACTGCCTCCACTATGCTGCAATCATTACAGTTGTACCTATACATGCTGCTGTACATACTGCCTCCACTATGCAATAGTTGTACCTATACATGCTGTTGTACATACTGCTTCCATTGCAACAATTGTACCTATACATGCTGCTGTACATACTGCCTCCACTATGCAACAATTGTACCTATACATGCTGCTATACATACTGCTTCCACTGCAACAGTTAACCCTATACATGCTGCTATACATAATGCTTCTGTCCCATAATATGTCCAACATATCATACCCAAACATGGCCCTGCTGTCACCTATAGCAACAACAACTATGTGACCTTTAAGGATATCAACCAACTGTAGTATTGATCCTAAACTAGGATCCAACGCCCCTGCAAAATACTGTTGAATTGATATTTGTCTGCGTTTGTGACAGCCCTGGTTAGGGCACGTGTTGCAGCCCTAAACCCTTATGATAGTCCACAAACCAACCCTCAAAGGTTTGTAGCATTCCTAGTGAAGCCTCCTCTTTGTCCACGCTGCTTTCTAAGGGGATAGTCCACCTTAACAACCCTCTATGCAACTCTTTCTGTGTGCTAAGGCTTGCGGCCTAGCACTGTCATGTGACAGTCCCTACGCATGCCCAAACACACCTTCTTCTTCAGCGTTTTGTCCCTCTAGCTCTTCGGCCTTTACCACCCAGCAACTCGGCCCTTGAAAAACAACTCAGACTTGTCTTGATAGCCCTCAAACAGTCTACAAATCAACCCAACAAATTGTCATCTTCTTGATCCTCTCTTGCTGTGGCTAGGGCATCTTCATACCACCCTTAGGTAGGGTAGCGTAGGGCTTCCTCTAGCTGCAGATTAGGACCTTCCCTTTGCTGCGGATTAGGGCTTCCTCTGGCTGCAGATTAGGACCTTCCCTTTGCTGCGGATTAGGGCTCCCTTTAGCTTCTGATTAGGGCTCTTCTAGCTGCGGATTAGGGCCTCTTAGATCTACGGCCAGATCTCCTACAAGTCTGCGGCTAGGGCTCTCCTAGATGACCCGTCTTTGGGCTGCGTAGAAGGCATCTCCTCTAGACCTCCTCTTCCACCAAAAACCCAAAACAAGTGGAGAGTGAGATCACAAGAGATGAGTCTAAATGACTTGAAGTCCTCCTTTATTTATACTAAAACGTTGAGCACAAGTGGGGTTTATTGGTTGTTGGCCGACCTTGACAAATTGTCCCATAACACTAATAAATTCATATCTCCATGAATACTTATCGGAATCGGATGATCTTTAGATCAATCCTACAACTCTTGATGAGAGGGATCCAAGAAAAATATTAGTTGCCATAAATAAGATGACCCACATGGAGTTTGGCCCTAGTTGCCAATTTTAACAAACCCACTATGGAAGGGCATGCCACCATGAAGTGCCCCATTGATTCCATGATTTGTAAGGCAGGATGCATTAGATCTTATGCAAGATTTAGGTGGGTGTCCATTTGGGGTTTAGTCTCTCTATACGGGGTCCATGCCCTCCAAAGGGCCACATGTGCACTTGTAGGGTGAGCGTTGAGAGCCATGGGTCTCCACCATAACAGAGAGTACTTCTTGGATCCCCAACGCCATTAAGTAATTGCTCGTGTTCCACCTTTTTGGATGAGGATGATGCACCTGAACCACCATGCCCAACCGGCTCCACACTTGTACCACACACTTGGAAGAGGTTCTAGGGTCCAGATGAGGATGTGTCTCACTGCAGTAGACAAACAGAGTGTTTATGTCATCATCCTAGCCCTTACAAATGGTATACAAACATGATCGATCCACTTGGAGACCCATGTGGACGTCATATTGCCCCCACACCCACTAGGGGAGCCACATATGACTTGCTTGGATATCAAGGGGCCAACCCCTTGTCCACTATGATTGGAGTCAATTCTCTCACCATGACACACTTTGGACTTTATTAGGCCTTCTCAATGGCCCAACGACACATTATGTTGATTATTCTTTCCTCTTGAGAGGCTTA
>APFE031041047.1:10095-32991 GCA_000404065.3 Pinus taeda
AATGAACAATTCTTAGATGATACAAATGAAAATACCTCCTTTCTATATATAGGAGTCTAAGGGGTCATAATATAATTAGAGCCGACATAACGATAATAATGTAAGGGCATAATAACAACAATAGTGGGCTTCTATGGGGCACAATAGTAATAATATGGGGACTAAATGGGTACAACAATATAATAAGGGGGTTTTACTAATAACAATAATGGGTTACACTAGTAGTATAGGGGCCTAACAAAATCTATGACTCCACCCTTCCTTATCACATTCGAAATCTTCAACATGAATGTGCATAATTGCTTGGTACACTCTGGCGCCTCATCCACTGTTATGCCTTACACTGTTGCTAAGAGACTTCAAGAAATACCCGATAAAACTGAAACTCGAATTATGTAGTTGGATAGAACAAATGTGAGAGTTATTGGGGAGCTGAAAGATGTGTTGATTCAGATGGCTGCCAAACCTCAATACACTCAAGTCATTGATATAGTGGTAGTGGATATACCTGAGGCTTATGGGATGCTGCTTAGTAGGGATTGGTCATTAAATCTAAATGGATATTTCTCAACTGTTTGGTCCCATCTTTTGTTGCCTCAGAGGGGAAAAAGTGATATGCTGAGAGTGGATCGGGAAAGATACATGAAGTACATGGTAACGAAACCAAACATCCCCAATGAACCTATAATTTTCTGTAATTCTATCCTTGGGAATTATAGTTTTTACTTTCATGCCATGGAAACTTGTTTCAGGGAGTGCCATGTAGAAATAGTCAAGGAGGCTTTGACAAACACACAGTTGGAAGAAAAAATTAAACACCCCCAAAATTCAACTGATGAATTACCTTGTATTATAGTAAATGATAGGACTAATTTCATAGGAAGTAGCTCTTTTAGTGTAACTTTTGAGTTTATCTTCGGGACACTCCACTTTGTTGACTCTAACTATCTTGAAAGTGTAGGCACTAGGAGCATTTTCATTGGCCCAATAGGGAACCAATGCCTGATGGCCAGCCAGTTGGAATGGGCATGCGCCAATAACATAGTAGAACTTGAAGGCTTGCTGAAAGGCCTAAGAAGAGCCATTGAAAGGAATGTAAAAAATCTCAACGTTTTTGATGACCCACAGATAATGGTGAACCAGGTAAAGGAAAAGATACACTGCAGTCCACCACACCTCGTGAGGCACCAACATGAGGTATGGAGTTTAATTGGCAATTTCAATTCTTTCAATATCACATACATACCTCAAAAGTATAACCACAATGCCGATTTGATGGCTTCTATGGGTCTGAAAATTTTGCCTAATCTTAGATTAAACAAGAATAGATTTTATGTTGAATTGATTTTCAGATCATTCGTAACTGATAACATCTCAAATTGGCAGGTGTCTGAAGGTGATAATCAAATCCTTGAATTCCTGCATTACAAAAGAACACTCAGAAACACAACCATTAACAAAAAGGAGCATAACGAACTTGTAAACGGAAGTGAAGACAAGGTGATATCTTTCATTGAGAAATTTATTTACTTTTCATCTCTCATGAGTGAGCCAACAGGTAAACGCGCAAAATTACAACACTCATGGTTGAGCCCATTCCAAGTTGTGGAAAAAATTAGTCATGGAATTTACAAATTGAAAACTGTACAGGGAGAGACTAAAAATCTTCCTATTAATGGCTAGCATTTGAAGAGATACTTCTAGTAGCCACCACATTGGTGGTTGCCTCCTTAGTAGGTTAGAGTTAATTTTATTTTGTTGTTAGTTTAGTTGTATTTCTATCCTTTCTTTTGTCTTCTGCCAAGTCTAGTTTCCTACTATTTTGAATTACATTCCTTTTCAAGCCAGCTGATTGTAGTCCTCCAATCTCGTTCTACCTTTCAGATTTTCCCTCATTCACTACTCTCGGACTTTCCCTTCCTTATTGACTTGCTGATGATTTTGTTGTTCCTGAATCCATCAATTCCCTCCAAATCAAACAAAATCTCTATCAGCCCATGGGCACGTAAGAATCAGTAGTGGAATGCAAACCGAAAACCCTCATTGGCATCTGTTGGGAACTGTGTGAAATCTGTTGATAACTTGGATATCTGGAGCATGTAGGGCCATCTTTATAAAAGAAAAAATGTGTAAATACAGCTGGACTGGCATGGAGGAACGCTGCATTTAAATAAATCCCACTCAGACCTATCCTATACTTGCTTGTAAGGTTTACAGTCACTATCCATTGGTCCCATCCACCACACTAAATGGTTCAATACCTGTTACTCACAAGTAAACCTCCTTTCATGGGCTAAGCTCACTATCTCATACCCTGTGGAAAATCTAATTGTGCTCTAGTCCTTGTGCCTAAAACTGGAAGGACTTATCTAGAAAGAAATGAAATGTCAAGTCCTTGTGCCAATCTGGAAGGAAAGGTTGTTTGGGAAGCTGGTTAGAGTAAGGACTGTTGTTGGGCTTAGAGTACCGGTTGACATAGCAAGCCCAACCATGCTTAAGCAGTTTTAAAATATGGCATGATTCATGACTACTCCCCATTCAATCAATGAAAATATAGCACTGAAATTCTCATATAAAGTGCAAGAAAACATGTCTACATCAAGCTTGATGAGCAATAAAGAGCTGAGGTACACATCTAAATGGGTATGGATAGACCAGGGACGGCCCCAAAGGGATTTTTGAAAGTGGGAAACAGGTAAAGGAAGGTCAATAAACCCCATAATACTACCATTGGAGAATGTTTGTCAAAACCATATCAACAAGTAGAAGCTATTTGTCTTTATCCCTCCTGAAGCAGTTAATGTTCAAGTGGAACCCATGCTTGTCCATCTACATAGTTCACATTTCAAGTTTATTTTAACACCTTGATGTTTTATTGATCTAAAGGTTATTTGGAAATAGAGATAACTGGTTTGCCATTTGTTGTGGCCACAACTATCACCCCATTAAAACATGATCTGATAGCAAATTTTCAATGGGTCCCCTATAGGTCTAGTCTTTCATCTCTCAGAATGATCTGTTTCATCCCAGTAATCTTAACTCTATGGAGGTCCAAATCTTCTATTCACGAATGGATAAAGCCATTTAACAAATCCTTGCTTAAGCCCTTCATTCCTATGTCTATTGGGATTTGTTTGACCCCTCAAAACCCTCATCGAATTATTATTCCCATTACAATTCCTTATAGCGGAAATCATTCACAAAGCATGCTTAAATCCTTTTCGGGCCCTATCGCAATAACACAAGGCATTCATGGATTCCAGACCTGATGGGTTTTATTAACTCAAATGTATACATTTCGGGACTAGAGCCCCATCGCAGATCACTATCGGCTCAGCCCCAAAGTTATATAGAAAGGGCGCATAAATATCCTGGACCTGCCGATGATGATAAAACTGGGCACATTAATTTTCAAGTCCGACCTTACGGCCAGATACGTAGGTTTTCGCTAATACCCTTATGTTTCCGGAAAACATTATAGTCGGGGTTTTCCAAAGGGAAAGGTAACCTTGCGGATCCGAAGGGATTTATGAGCCTTAAATTATATGTGCTCCGGGTCCATAGCCCCATCGCATATCGCATATCAGCGAGAGCCCGGGCCTTATACATGTTACGCGCAGTGATATAGCGGACCCACCAATCTATCAAATACGATATATATATTTTTGGGTCTGAAGCCCTATCACATATCGCGATCGACGAAGCCCCGGGCTTGTGCCTATTGTGATATGTAATAGGCTGGACCCGACGATATTTATAGACTCCATCACAAAACTTTTGAGGTCTGGCTTAAGTGATCGGGGTAGAATTTTTAGGGTTTTCCTATGTTTTCTAAATTTTCCGAAATTATAAAGGATCGAGTTTTCAGTGTAAAAGGAGGACCTGTGGAGGCCTAATAGTGCAATTGCGCATCGGGGCGGTGGAAGGCATGGGTCCTATGACCTGAGAGGGGGTCGTTTCCCGATTGCGATGAAGGGAAGGCATAAAAAAATGTGCCAAGCCTATGGGTTGAGCGGGAAATTGTATGTTGATTGTGTTTTATACATAAATCATTTTCACACTTGTTCCCACAGTTATAAAAATTAATGGAAGCAGCATTTGTGTTTCATGTGAATATCTCTGTTATATCGCTCACAATCATGAAGCTAATGATAGGTATCTCTGCAAGTGAGAAGTAAAGGACGCGGGAGGGGATTCGAAGAGCCATGTATGTAGAAGCGCTACATTTAAGGGTCTGGCTGCAACCCCACGCATTTCCTGTACATTTCGCAAGCAAAGCTGTCCCGGTGTCCACTGTGAGAAGGCAGCATACAATCACCCTTTTCACCAGCATCTGTTCACTTCCTCAGGAAAGGAATCGACCCAGCTGTTATGCTTTCTACATGCTAGTAGTGGCTAGCAATCCTATCTCTGTGTACTCGATTTGCAGATCTGAAACAGTGGTAAGATGAAGAGGCAGGGTAGACATAGAGTCGGGGATTTTTGCATAAGTATTACCTCCGAAGAGGAGAAAGGGCTTTTGATTTTCTAGAAGAACAGTTTCCCTCTATTGTGAATGAGGAGGATTGTTTTTGGGGGAAGAAGGAGCCTTTAGTTTCAGACTCATTTGTATTGCTTTGGATCAGAGTGTTGTTACTGACATGAATGTAAATGTGATTTGTATTTATGCATGTGGATGAATTACCGTTCACTATTAGTCTTGTTAAATTGAATGTGATTCAATTTCATGGTTAACTTGTGAATGGCCTCTGATTTGAAACTAAATTAAACATCAGTTGCAGTTTTAATTCCATAGAAGAATGTGGATTCCTATATGAGATTGGATTGTAATTTAGCTTTAATACAGTCTTGTCTAGCTATGAATTCAGTGACTGATTCATTTGGACTTGAATCTATGCACGATATTTAACCTTCTTTATCACGCTCCTGCTAAACATATATATGATGTTTAAACCTTTGTATTATGCTCTTGCAGGATAGATTAGGATAGCTAGGACTAGATTAGGTTAGTTAGAAGTAGTATAGACAGGATTTAATACATAGAGGTTAGCTGTTTTATTTTGTTGATTTAATTGAAGTCTTCCTCCCGGAAGCAATCTTTTGACATTTTCAAACGGTTTACAAGGTCCCTTAAAACCCGTTTGAGTTAGCCATTCCAAATGAAAGAAGGTCTAATTGGGGCTTGCGATCAAGTTAGTTCCCCTTGTTGGCATAGTGAACATTAGCCATGTCAATAGAAAGAAAAGCCACCTATAATTGATGGAGATATGAGGAAATCACATGATGCCGAGGCATGGTTGATTGGCATGAGGAAGTTATTCAGGTTGCATGATTATTAAGAGAACATGAGAGCCATAATAGCTACATTCAGTCTCAAAGGTAAAGGATATATTTGGTGGGAAGATGTGAAGAATATCAAAGGTACTCATGAGGAGGAATTTACTTGGAATTAATTCGAGAGACTATTCAAGAAGAAGTACCTATTAGAGAGATACTTCGATGACAGGGAAAAAATAATTCTATGAGTTAAAGATGTGATCGATGACAGATGAGGATTACACTAGTAGGTTCTTGGAGCTGTTGAGGTATGTGCCTTACCTCAAGGAGGAGAAGGCCAAAATTCAGAGCTTCATTAGTGTATTACTGATTGAATTCAAAGACATGATTGACTTTGATGAGCCTAGATCATTGGAGGAGGTCATCCGGAAGCTAAAGAATTTCTATGAGCAATCAAAGTGTAGATCAAATACTAAGAAAGACTTGAAGGGAAATGATAAGAACAAAAGAAAATGGGACAAGAAACGAGTGAGAACTCAAGGTATAGGTAATAAATAGAATGCAACACTGTCTAAGAAGTTCAATACATCTGACATAGGATAGGGACTTCGATTTAAGGAGTAGAATAAGGAGCCTGTGTGGTGTTGGACTTGTGGAGGAGAGAATGGCAGGAGAGATTGTCCACAACATCATGGTGCTAGACTATAGATATATAATGCTCAAGAGGCACAGATAGTGGGAGATGTTGAGAAAATTATTCCTAGGATCTATGCAGCACTGGATAAGAGAGAGTAAGACCATCAGGCATCTATCATTGAGATGGACAGTAAGGTTTGTGATCAAGTTGTTTCTATTTTCATTGACCCTCGATCTAATTATATTTATTTTAGTCCTGACTTGTTTGATGAGGGTGGTTTGAATAAAGAACTGCATGCATAATATTGGTTAGTTCAGTTGGATACAGGTGCAAATAAGCAAGTTGACCATTGGGTAAGAGCTTCTGCATTTGATTTGAATGGTATGCCTACTGCAACAGATTTGAATGTATTACTGTTGGGATCATACAATATGTTGTTGGGCATGGATTGATTGTACCTTCATAGAACTAAGATGGATTGCTATGACAAATCCATTGAGTGTTTGGATGACAATGGGGAACAAAGAATATTGTGGGGTAAGAAGAAAGCAACATCAGTTAGAATGGTGACAACTATGCAGTAAAAGCACAGTCACAGGAAAGGATGTGTGCTATTTGCAGTACACCTTTATAGTGAAAAAGGTAAGGAAGTTGAGGATACAAATGTTTTGAGAAAGTACCAAATCCTACAACAGTTTCAAGATGTAATTCCTGTAGATATTTCATATTTTCCACCTCATAGGGAAGTAGACTTTTCTATTGTTTTGGTGCTAGGGGAAACTTCAGCATCAAAGGAACCTTACAGTATGAGTACACCTGATTTGGTAGAGTTGAAGTTGCATTTGAAAGAAATGTTGGGCAAGGGATGCATTAGGCCAAGTGTATCACCATGGGGCACACTGGTATTGTTTATGAAGAAGAAGGATGGCACTCTTAGGCTATACATTGACTACAGGCAATTGAACAAAGTGACCATCAAGAGCATGTATATGTGAGGATTGATTACTTGTTTGATCATTTCAAGGGAGTAGCAATGTTCTCAAAGATTGATCTGATATCTAGATATAATCAAGTACACATTAAAGAAGGGGACATCTACAAGACAACTTTCCAGACTAGGCATTCTCAAACTACATTTATTTGCTTTGTGAATAGTGTGTTGCGTTCGTATTTGGACAAGTTTGTTATTGTGTTCAATGATGATATATTGATTATCCTAAAAATGAAGAACAACATGTCGAGCATTTAGCAACAATGTTGATATTATTGAGATAGAATTAGTTGTATGTTAAGCTCAGTAAGTGTAGTTTCTTTTAGAATGAGGTACACTACTTGGGACATGTGGTTTCCAAGGATGGCATAGCAGTGGAACCAAAAAAGGTAAGAGTTATCATGGAGTGGGAAGCTCCCAGGAATATGGATGGAGTGATATCATTCATGGGGTTATTAGGTTATTACAAGAGGTTCTCTAGGAACTTCTCATAGATTTCTTATCCTATCACATCATTACAGAGGAAAGGTAAGAAGTTTGAATGAACAGAGGAGTGCGTGGCCAGTTTTGAGAAGCTCAAGGAATTGTTGACAGATACAACAATGCTAAAGACTGCAGATCCAGACAAAGAGTTTGTAATATGTAAACATGCTTACAAGATCGTATTTAGTGGAGTCCTTATGCAAGATGGACAAGTGGTATGTTATGAGTCACAAAAACTGAATGAGCTTGAGAAAAATTACCCCACACATGATCTTGAGTTGGCAGCGGTCATACATGCATTGAAGATGTGGAGGCATTATCTTCTTGGAATGAGGTTTGTATTAATGATTGATCAGAGTGGTTTGCGATATCTATCTGACCAACTGAATCTGAATGGAAGGCAGGCTCACTGGTTGGACACGATAAGTGAGTTCAACTTTGAGATCAGGTGTATCAAAGGTAAATAGAAAAGGGTGGCAGATGCTCTTAGCAGTTGGATACATATAAATCACATAGAAACAATGAGCTCCTACGGGATAGACATACATGATAGGATCTTACAGGTAGGTCATGAGGATGTTATGTATATGGAGATTATGCATAGGTTGCACCAGTGTACAGGTATAGGTACATGTACTTATATAGGTACATGTATAAGTACAAGTACAAGTATAGCTTCAAGTGTAGGTGCAAAGGATGTGGACTACCGTCTCATGGAAGATGGATTGGTTAGATTTAGGGACAGGACACATATTCCAGATAAAAATGAGCTCAAGAAGGTAATCTTGAGGGAGATTCATACGAAACCATATTCAAGTCACTCGGTTATCAAAAGACACTGACAACAGTGAACATATTCTATTATTGGCCAAATTTTAAGAGAGACGTACTAGAGTTTGTGGCTAGGTGCTTGGATTGTTAGCAGTTGAAGGTAGACTGTAAGCACCCAGTTGGACTGCTATAGCGGATTCTGATTCTAGAGTGGAATGGGAGGTCATTTCCATGGAATTTTTCACAAGTTTGCCAAGGATAGTGAGAAAACAAGATTCCATCATGGTAGTGGTGGACAAGTTGACAAAAGTAGCACACTTCATTCCAGTGAAGTCTACATTCTCAGGGAGTGATGTAACATAGGTCTTCATTAGGGACATGGGCATATTACATGGATTTCCAAGGAAGATTGCGTCAGATAGGGATGTGAAGTTCACTTCTAAGGTTTGGAAGGTGTTATTTGTAGGTTTGGGCATAGGTTTGACCTTTAGTATAGCTTATCATCTATAGATAGATGTGAAGATAGATAAGGTCAATAAGATATTGGAGGACAGGTTGAGGATGTATGTGATGCATCAACAACGGAAATGGGAAGAGTACCTTCCACTACTAGAGCTCACTTAGAATAGAGGGTACCAGGAGTTACTGAGGATGAGTCTATTTGAGGCATTGTAAGGGTGGACTTATAATACTCTCATTAGTTGGAGTGATCCAGTTAATAGGGTGATGATTGGACAAGACATGTTGGCATACATGGAATGGGAAATGCAAGTAATCAAGAAGAGTTTGAAAACAACACATGAGAGGAAGAAGCTCTATCTAGATCGTAATAAGTTTGTCAAGGATTTCCAGGTTAGGGAACATGTGTACTTGCGCATCAAACCAAAGAAGAGATCTTTGTGGATTGGATCATGTGCCAAGAAGGCACCTTGATTTTGTGGACCTTTCAACATTATTGAGAGGATTGGACCAATAACCTATCGACTTGCACTAGCTTCAAAAATGAAATTACATGATGTTTTCCATGTGTCATTTCTTAAGAAGTACATTAAAAATGTTGATCATGTGATTGAATGGTATGTATTACAGCTGGAAATGAAAGGAGATTCCTAGCCAGAACCACAGTGTATTTTGTGGAGAAAGATGCTCATGCTCGAGAACCAAGTAATCAAGGAGGTTAAAGTGAAATGGAAGCACTTTGGGCCTGATGAAGCTACATGGGAGATGGCGGATTAGATGTGAGCTATGTATCCTTCCGTATTCATTGGTTGAGCGGATGTCTTGGTATATGTATTTGGTATGTAACAACACTAGTGAAAATTCCATGTAATAAAGTTAAGAACAATAAAAACGATGGATGAGACACTTATTCCAAGCTGAATGTTGGGAAAGGCATCGTAGGGGGTATTCATTTTATTGTTTATGGCTAAGGGAATTGGCAAAGGTAATGGCTAAGGAATTAAAAGGAACTATTTATGAAAATAATGGAAATTAGGAGAAAAAGGACGTGAAATGTCACAGGTTGCATGGGAGGAGGAAAATAAGGAAAAATAATGGAAAATGAAGAATATAGAGTCTTCATCCATAAAAAGGCTTCTGAGAATTAGTTGGTAACCTTTTGTCAGTTTAGTGTCAGAGCTCTCTCTCATTATTCTCTCTCTCTCATACTCTTGGATACTTAGAGTTTTATTGGAGCACTCTTGGAGGGTGTGGATACTTGGATTCTTGGAGCAAGAAGGCAAAGGAAGAGAGGGAAAGTGCAAGAAGGCATTAAAATCAACAACTACAATAGGTTTTCTTGCAGGTATCGAGTTTCATGTATGATTTATTCACTAGTTTTGGCATGCATGGAATATGCAGGTGGTTTCTTGGTTGTGATCTGTCATTAGCGTGGAGGTTTGCCTGGATTGATAGTGGATTGCCTAGCCTTTCCATTTCCTGTATAGCCATGGTGATTGTGGGTTTACTTTCATTGTTTGTTTTTGGTTAGTTCTCATGTTTCCTTATCTTGGGTTGAGTTATTAGTTCTTGGAATCCTTGGTTGGAAAAAATCTATGAAGCCTTTTAACATCTTGGGTTGAGTTACTAGTCCCAGAAGCCCTAGTTAGAAAAATGCTCTGTAATCCCTTGGTGGGTTGAGTTACTAGTCCTAGAAGCCTTGGTTGGACAAATACTCTGGAAGCCCAGTGGTAGCTATGGGTTGAGTTACTAGTCCTAGAAGCCTTAGTTGGAAGAAACGCTCTAGAAGCCCTAGAAGGCTTGGATGGAGACCAATATGATGATGGTTTTGTGATGTTTGACTATGAGGTGGAATCACTATTTGAGGGGTTGAGGTGGATGGAATTTGGAAGCCCTGCATGATTTTTTATTGATGTGTTCTATGAGATCCCACATTCATGCTTGGAATATGGCACAGGGGTGAATGGATGAAGAGATATTTGACTAAGCCATTCTACGGTTGGTTCATTGCATTCATTAATGAGAAATACATTCCATTGATTCTCATGTGTAAAGTTACTGATGTAATTATGGATTTTGATGGTTGATATGTTTATGGTATTTATATTCCTATTATGTTGGTTATATGCACATTTTATGACAACAATTATGTATGGATCTCTGGGTGTTTTTACTCGTATATGAATGGATAATGTGCCTATGGCCTAATAGATGAATATGCAGTAAATGGCATGAGGAAACAATGGTTCATAGTGATTTTCATATAAGTATGAGGTCCCTACTCTTAATTTTGTTGTTTACACCTATATGATTACATGTTGATGATATGATTGACGAAATGCCTGTCATGGCTAGTAGGGATACATTCAATGTCTTGAACCAGTGTTTTATTTAGTATCTTTATTTCCAGTTTACTTTACTGATTTGAAGATATGGATCAGTTCTGGGTAGTGTCCTAGGCTCTGAGCCTGAAAAGGTGGTTTAAATCTCGTGGTTGCTTGCACAACGCTGACAATTTTGGTCCCCAGTGGCTAGCAAGTAGGCCTATGAGAGTGACTTTAGGTTGCTAGTCACTCCCTTTCCCATAGCATGAGAGTGACTATGGCCCAAGAAACCTAAAACAATAGTGGGACCCATGAACAAGTTGTTTGAGTAGCTGACTTGTCTCCCAAAGGTTTTGTTGATGAGGTTGGATGAATGTGTGTGATGTTCTGTCGATTCCATTTCCTTAAAGTCTCCAAGGAGGTTGAATCTTATCATAGTGGCCTCTCATCGCATGTTTACGTCAACTAGCCAGTTTCTTGGGTAGATGTGGGAGGAGGGTGTTATAGAGTGGTATCAGAGCATGGTGCAACTCTCGGACTGAATGGGTTGAATGTGTGTTGGTCATACATGTGTGATAGTTGCATATGTGTCTCTTACACTTATGTACTTGTTACAATTGCTTGATTTTGGATTAGGGTTGTAGTATGGTTATTATTGATAATTTTTTGTTGATTGCATGAAATGTATTTGAAATCAGTATGTGACTGACTGTATATGGTTATATGTCGCTTACATGTTTATGTTATGGTACTTACTTGCATCCTTGTATGTTAGGTTACATTCGTGAATATTTAGATTACATGCATCAATCTTGTAGGTTGATTACAAGATTTGATCGCTAATTTTTTACTATAGGCGTTTATGTGTAGGTGTCGCTGATTTGAAATTCCTTATGCATAGTGCTAGTTACATGTGGCAATGTGTATAATGGTGTAATGGTTACTGTCATGCATCAGGTCATATCATGCATTGTTGATATGGACTTGCATTGATGACCAGACACTTGTTAGAGTAATTCTTATGAGTTGATACATCTACTTGCGTATGTTTATATGATGTTATGATTATGTTATACATGTATTGTGGTAATTTATTGATCTTCCACACAAGGTATCCTCCCCGAGTTATGCTACGGTATGTCTATTTATTGTGATTGGTTTATCTGACATATTATGACTTGCTGGAAGACATATCAAATGGCTAGCAAGATGGTTGACTACAAAGACTCTCCCTATGAATATGAAGAGCAGTATGGTGTTGGGAACTCTTCTAACTTGGCAGTGACACAGAGAAGTTTAAAGGAAGAGATAAGGAGTTGTAAGGTGGACAATGACATAATCATGCAATCACAGGAAAAGTTAGCAGAGGTAAATGCAGTCATACTTCAAATCTTGTCGAAGTTGTAGTGACAATGACCACTTTAGATCAGTCATGAGCAGGAGGACAAAACTAATGGGACATATGGCAATATGTTTCATAGTAGACACAATTCAAATAGATCTGACACGATTGGAGATGGAATATTTTTGGACACTCCAGAGAGGAGAAGGGATAGACACAAGTATGATTCTAGTTCTAATTCAGATAGGCACCTTGATCATCATCGATATCATCCTTACAAGAGGAATGATAGGGGATACTTGTTAGATGAGTTCAAGAAATCAAATCCATCTACTTTTGATGGGACATGAAGAAACCACAGGATGCAAAGACATTGTTTCTTGGCATGAGGAAGTTCTTCAGTTTGCATGATTATTCAGAGAATATGAAAGCTAGAGTAGTTACCTTCAGTGTCGACGGTAAAGCATATATTTGCTAGGAATATGTGAAGAATTTTAGGTGTATTCATGCAGAATATTTGTCTTGGAGTGAGTTTGAGAAGCTATTCAAGAAGAAATTCTTGTCATAAATGTACTTTGATGACAAATAAAAAGAATTTTATGAGCTAAAGATGGGTTCTATAACAAATGATGAGTACACTAGTAGGTTCTTGGAGTTATTGAGGTATGTGCCTTACCTCACAAAGGAGAAGGCCAAGATTCAGAGGTTCATTAACAGGTTACTGGTTGCATTCAAGGACAAGATTGAGTTCGATGAGCCTAGATTGTTGGAGGAGGCCATTCAAAAACTAAAGGATTTCTATGAACAATCAAAGCACAGAAATGAGACTAAGATAAACTGGAGAGGTAATCAAGGAACAAAGGAAAATGGGATAAAAATTGAGCAAGGCCACAAGATACAAATAATAAGGAGAATGTTGCACCACCTAAGAATTTAAATGCATCAGATAGAGGATAACGACATCAATATAAAGAAAAGAAAAGGGATGGCAGTTGGAAGCCTATAGAGTGTTGGAATTGTGAAAAAGATCATCAAAGGGGAGACTGTACACATAATAAGGGTGGTATAACTTAGATATGCAATGCACAGGAGGCACAGACTGTTGGAGATGTAGGCTAGAGTATTCCTCATATCTATATAACCATGGACAATATGTAATCAGAACATTAGGTATCTATCATTAAGATGGATGGAAAGCTTTGTGATCAAGTTATTTCTATTTTGATTGACCCTGAATCTAATTATAGCTATGTTAGTCCTGACTTGGTGGATAAGTGTGGTTTGAGTAAGGAATTGCATGTAGAGTCTTGGTTAGTGCACTTGGCTATAGGTACAAAGAAGCGAGTTCATCATTGGGTAAGAGCTTGCGCATTTGACTTAAATGGTATGCCCACTGTAGCACATTTGAATGTTTTACCGTTGGGTTCATATAGTATGTTGTTGGTCCTGGATTGGTTGTATCTTCGTAGAACCAAGGTTGCTATTATAACAAAGCTATTGAGTATGTTGATGACAATGGTGAACCAAGAGTCTTGCAAGGTAAGAAGAAGGCCACATTAGTTAGGATGGTAACAACTATGTAAGAAAAGGATAGTTGCAGGAAAGGGTGTGAGCTATTCATAGTACACATTTCTAGTGGTAAGAGTAAGGTGGTTGAGGATGCAGATTTGTTGAAAAGGTATCCAATGTTGTAGTAGTTTCAGAAGTGTTCCGTGAGGACATTACACATTTTCCACTTCACAGAGAGATAGAATTTTCAATTGAGTTAGTGCCAGGGGTAGATCCAACATTGAAAGAACCTTATAGGATGAGCACACCCGAATTGGTTGGGATGAAGTTACAGTTAAAGAAAATGTTGGATAAGGGATACGTTAGGCCAAGTGTATCACCTTGGGGTGCACCAGTCTTGTTTGCAAGAAAGAAGTATGGTACACTTAGATTATGCATTGACTATAAGAAACTGAATAAAGTGACTATCAAGAATAGGTACCCTTTGTCAAGGATTGTGGACTTGTTTGATCAGCTATAGGGAGAATCAATGTTCTCGAAGATTGATTTGAGATTCGGATACTATTAGATACCCATCAAAGAGGAGGATAGTTACAATACTGTATTCAAGACTAGGTATGGGCATTACAAGTTTGTTATTATTCCATTTGGATTAACTAATGCTACAAATATGTTCATATGTTAGATGAATAGTGTGTTGCATCCATATTTGGATAAGTTTGTTATTGTCTTCATTGATGATATACTGGTATATTCTAAAAATGAGGAAGAGCATGTTGAGAATTTAGCAGCACTGTTGAAATTTTTGAGAGAACATCAGTTGTATGGTAAGCTCATAAAATGCAGTTTCGTTCAGACCAAGGTACATTAATTGTGGCATGTTGTCTCCAAGGAAGGCATTGTAGTAGATCCAGAAAAAATAAGAGCCATTATGGAATGGGTAGCTCCTAAGAATGTGGATGAGGTGAGATCCTTCATGGGTTTAGCAAGTTACTACAGGAGATTCATCAGGAACTTCTCACATATTTCTTATCCTATTGCATCTCTGTAAAGAAAAGGTAATAAGTTTGAATGGACAGAGGAATGTGAGGCTAGTTTCAAGCAGCTCAAGTAGTTGTTGATACATGCACTAGTGTTAAAAATTGTTGATCTAGACAAAGAATTTATGGTATGCATAGATGCTTACAAGAGAGGGCTTGGTGGAGTCCTTATGCAGGATGGACATATAGTATGCTATGAGTCACGGAAAATAAATGAGCATGAGCAGAACTATCCCGTGCATGACCTTGATTTGGCAGGGATTATACATGCATTGAAGATGTGGAGACACTATCTTTTGGGCAAGAGGTTCACATTGATGATTGATCACAATGGGTTGCGATATCTGTTTAACCAACTGAATCTGAATGGTAGGAAGGCTCAGTGGTTGGCTACAATTAATGAGTTCGACTTGTAAATTAGATACATCAAAGACAAGGAGAGAAATGTGGAAGATGCTCTTAGCAGGGAGGTACAAGTGAATCACTTAGCAACTATGAGCTCGTATGGGACAGATTTATAGGACAGGATCTTGTAGATAGGACAACATGATGTTAGATATATGGATATTGTGCATAGGTTACAACAGAGTGTAGGTATAGGTACACGTGGTAGTATAGGTATAAGTGATCGTACATGTATAGGTACATGCACAAGTAGTGGTACAGGTACAGGCGATCCAGGTGGATATTGGTGGCCACCCACCTATTCCACTTAGACCCCCAACGCTGTCTCTTTCAGTTTTTTGGTTTGCTTGATTGTAGCACAATTTACTATTTTTGGCAAAATTTGAGGTCATGAATTTCCAAAGCCATTTTGAGGCCCTAAACCATGTTTTTAGTGGAAATGGAGAGATTGAAAACATCCCAAACTAGCTTGTTAATTTTTTTTTGGTCTCCTATTCGATATCTTCGAAATGAGGTATGATGATAGCCAAATGGAGATCATATGCCAAAGTGTTGACCCTGGGAAGTTGATGTACCAATTTACTCAAACGAGACCCAGAGTTTTGGCACTTCATCTCCCAGGATTAGGTTTTTGGATGGATTAGTGAGGTTCTGAGACAAGATATATGTGCCAGATGACAATGATCTTAAGAAGGTGATCTTGAGGGAGTTTCATGCAAAAACCATATATAGGTCACCCATGTTACCAGAAGACACTGACAGCAATGAAGATATCTTACAATTGGCTAAATCTGAAGAGGGATGTATCAAAGTTTGTGGCGAGATGTTTCGATTGCCAATGAGTGAAAGCAGAGTTAAACATCCAGGTGGATTACTACAGCCGATTTCTATACTAGAATGGAAATGGGAGGTCATTTCCATGGATTTCATCACAGGGTTTCCAAGGACAGTGAAACAACATGATTCCATCATGGTCATTTTGGACAGGTTAACGAAGCTTGTACATTTCATTCTGGTGAAGTCTACATTTGTTAAGTAGAATTCTTATTGAATGTGTATGAAAAGAAACTACTTTAGGTTGTGGATGACAAACAACCCTAACAATAAAAATGATTGTTAAACAATGTAGATCTACAACAAATGATAGAAGCAAAACCTGCTAAAGTCGTGATCTATGCCACATACATAGTTAAAGAACAAAATGGAATAGTAAAATAAGCACAAATAACTCTAATAATCCAATGGAAACCAAATATATAAATAATATATTTTATTAAACAACACCTGTGAAGGGAACAAATAATGTTGCCAGTCCCCCTCTATCGGATGGGTTCTTAGCTATCCTCAATGTCTTTAACTTTTGTAGAGTCTCTCTCCTCTATAATCTATAAAACCCAGCAAACAAAATGTTTAAGTTCAATGAGAATTCAAATGAAAAAGAAAATGGTGTGTGACAGTGATAATAATTAGAGCTACAATGACCGTGAGTGCAACAATGAAAATAATCGAAAGTGAAGAATGAATGGAAAGCCCTTCTATTTATAAAAAAATATTAGGTTTTCCTCGAATAATGAGAAATAATAAAATATTATTAACCCCATTCTAAAATTAACCATTTGGAATATTTTATTATATTTGGTTTGCAAGGAAAAAGTATTTAAATTTTTATTTAGAAATAATAAATAAATAAATGATTTATTTATCATCTCAAGGAATATGGTTAAGGAATAATAAACAAATAATGATTTATTTAATTATTCCTAGGAGATTTAGTCAAACTTGACAAGGAATAATAACTAATTAGTGATTAATTAGTTATTCCTAGACAAAAATAAGATAATTAATGATTTATCTATTTGTTTCTCATAATTGGGTCAAATCTGACAATAAATATCAATTAAACAATCATTTAATTAATTATTCCTAGAAGATAATTTTTTTTCCCTTCGAAAAAAGTCGTAATTTTCATTAATGAGGAAAATTACATTTCGCAAATGTCTATGGCATACTCTGTATTATGGGCTAGAAGCCTATCCTGTTTGAGAATTCAAAAAAAGAGGTGTACTCCACGCAGGGAGACACTACTTTGTACTGTGATTTTCAATATGAAATATGTACTTACTCTACGCAGAGAATATCAAAAAATAACTGTCATGTATAGGACTGCTTGAAAATACATTTATATAATATTATATAAAGACAAAAATATATAAAAAAAACTATGTGTCCAGCTCCCTTTGAGCTTAACTATTCTGATATATCTATGAAAGGTCGATGATAATACTGATGGAAGGTTCCATCAGTTTGCTCTAGTATGCTCCATGTTCCTATAGGCCTATGTGCTGCTTCCTTGGATAGTAGATCGGCAGCTGTGTTCCACTTCCTATATATATGTTGACAAATAAATGTGTCAAATAAGTTTATGAGTCTATGTATTTCTTCCATGATGTGTCTTAGAGAAAATGCATGACAATTTGTAATTTTGTTTATCCAATTGCATACTGTTTTTGAATCTCCAAATAGTTGTATGTTTCTACAATGTTTTTCCAGTGCAAAATGTATGGTGTATTTTGCTACTCAAAGCTCAACAAATTTGTTTGTCCCTCTGCCTAGTCCCATTTGGATTTTGTATGATTTGTTGTAAGATGTAGGACAGCACCCCCCGCACATCCTATGTCTTGCGCTGAGCCATCAAAGTATGCCCAAGGGTGATATTGGTTTATACTCTCAGATATGATAAGCCTAGGGATGGGGTTTGTTTCCTCTTCTAGGATCAAATGATAGTCTGCTAGGATTTGAGCAGTAATGGCCGGCCAAATGGGGGGGATTTTTGAAAAGTAATTCTATTCCTGGCAATCCATATGGCCCAATAGGTAAGTAAAAGGGTGTTCTTTGTTTTTTCTGAGGATATAGTGGACCACCATCCCTCCCAGGCTTCCTGGACAGTTGCTCCCTACCACAAAGGGGGTGAGGGCATTTGTAAGTGACTAGTATTCCATAGCTCTTCTTTGTATGGGCAAGTAAGGAAGAGATGATTCAGTGTTTCATTGTTGGATTTGCAAAGGCCGCACCAAAAGGGTCCATGAAAAGATCTTTTGATCAACTTTTCTCTTGTTGGGATTTTGTGTCTCAAAATGGTCCACATAAGGAGCCTCAACTTGGGGGGTGCTTTTAATTTCCATAAGCTTCGCCACCAAGTTTCACACAACGGAGGTTTCAATGGGTTCATAAGTGTTATGTATCCCAATTTCGGTGTATACTTTTCATGCTTCGCTTGTGCCCAGATTAGCTCATCCTCCCCTTCCTGTATCCTGATATGGGATCCCATGAGGGCCTCCATGTATTCTTTCTAGTGTTGTTGCCATGGTTGAGGGATCTGTAATGCCTTCCCATATTTCCATGCTTGTTGCAAAAAAGTGGAACGATCATTGTCTGCTATTTGGCTAAGGTGAGAGATCCCTCTAGAAGTGAGGTATGTTCTAAGCTCCTGTGGGAGTCTGTGAGCGTTCCCACATCCAATCCAGGGATATATCCATATTCGATCAACATCTCCTGACTTTATTCTCCATGTAAGGTCATCCCTAATAAGAGACATTGCTTGCAGGATTGCTTTCCATATGTTCAATTCTCCAGCTTGTGTCCACTGGGGTTTGCGAAACCAATCCATGAGATCTGAAGGAGCTATGTATTTAGATATAGCCACCTTATTCCAAAGGCTATGCGTTGTGACCAGCTGCCACCCTAGTTTTATGGAGAAAGTGCCAAGGCTTTTGATACCCCATCCTCCCCATTTCTTTGGGAGTGCCATAGATTCCCATTTGGACCAGGCAAAAATCCTTCTAGGTTGTTTCCCTTTCCACAAGAATATGCAGCATAGATTTTTTATTCTAGCTAGTATTCCCTTAGGTATCCATGCTAAAGACATCTAATATACTGGAGTTGCTTCCAGCACTGATTTTATGAGTATCAGTCTTCCTGCTCTTGATAAATATTTGAGGTACCAAATGTTTAGCCTTTTTTCGATTTTGGTTATAAGCAGATCCAATAAACATTCTTATAACCAAGTGGCTTTAATCTATAGCCCAAGTATTTTAGTCTTCACAGGGCATACTGAATCTCATATGGTGAGCATCCTATAGCCGTTATAGAGAAATTTTCATTATTAACCAACATGCCAGTGGCTACTAAGAATATAGTGAAGGAATTGAGAAGTGCAGTCATGTCACCAATACTCCCATTTAGGAAGAGTAGCACATCATCAACGAAGATCAAGTGTGTCAATGTGCATCCTTTTGTGATGTGGATCCCCCTTAGCCTACCTCTTTAGTGTTCCTCCTTTATCAAATGACTGAGTCCTTCCATGATGAGTAAGAAGAGGAGTGGGGACAGTGGTCATCCTTGCCTGAGGCCTCCTTCGAAGTGGAAGAAATGAGAGGCCACACCATTTATAAGAATGTAGGATGTTACATTAGTAATACAACACATAATGCATCTTATGAATTCATATGGAAAACCCAAGTGTGTTAATAGCATTTGGATGTATAGCTAGTCTACTCTGTCAAAGGCTTTTGAGAGGTAACTTTCAGGACCATACCTTTTAGCTTCTGGGTCTGAAAAGAATGTAGAATTTCTTGTGAAGATCCGACCGCTTCATGAATTTGTATGTTTTGTAGGAAGGCAAATTGTTTAGCTAAGATTTGGTTTGATAAGATCGGTTGGAGGCGATTTTCTATTATCTTGGAGATGATCTTGTAGATACAATTACATAAGGAGATGGGCCAAAATTCATTGAAGGAGGTGGGATTGTCTTATTTGGGTATAAGGGAGATAAAGGTTGAGTTATAGGCCTCATACATTCTTCCTGAGGATCTGCATTCTTCTATAACTTGTAATAGATCCCCCCGTAGAGTATCAAAGAAGGCTAAGTAGAATTCCACATTCTAGCCATCCAGACCAGGGCTTTTGTCTCTCTTAAACCATTTAAGAGTGTCCTCTAGTTCTCCTAGGGAGACCTCCTTTCTCAATTCCCAGCGTTCTTCTTGCTCAACAAACCTTGGGAATAGTTGAGTTTTCCTCATGATGTAAACCAGGGTGGCATTCGGGGGCGACTTATAGATGTTACTGAAGTAGGCAATGGCCATAGCTTCTAGTCTGGGGAAGGTTTTCACTGGTTCTCCTTATTCATCTGATAGCTGCCAAATAGTATTTATAGTTGTGCGCCCATTCGAAAATTTATGATAGAACTTCGTATTGTCATCCCCTTCCTTAAGCTAAATGGCTCTTCTTCTCAATCTCCAACTCTCTTCTCTGTCCTTAAGAATTAGGTTTCTCTTAGCTAGAAGAGAGGTTATCTACTCTTTGTGGTCAGGGGAAGAAAAGATCCCCTCATAGTCAATATCATAATCCTCAATGGCTTCTTCAGTCTGTTTGACTGTATGGTCTTCCTGTGTTGTCTTCTTATGTGCCCATTGTTTGGAGAGGCTTTTTAGTCCTTTCAAATTTTTTTCAAATCCTTTTGATATAGTCCTTTCTGCCGTAGGGGAATGAGTCCTCCAGTAATTAGTTACTAGATGGATATATTCAACGTCTCTCAACCATGCAACATTTAATTTGAAAGGACCTTTTGGTTTGTTCATACCCCCTCTGTTTCTAAGTATATTGACCTATTGTCAGATATTCCGTCTGAGCCCACCCACTATCTATATCCCTGCCCCAAGGTTAGCATTTTCTCTTTAATAAGGAATCTATCTAGTCTTCTAGAGAGACTGTCCTCCCCTGATCTGTTGTTTCTCCAAGTAGGCAAGATTTTTGGGGAGAGGATATCTATGAGATTATGATCCTCCAAATTGGTCTCAAAAAAATATGAGAGGTTATCTCTTTGTGCATTGTGTCCCCGTGATTCCACAAAACCGATGGATAAATTTTATATTCCCCCCCCCCACCCCTAGAATGAGCTTGTCCTTGAAAGATGTGTGAGTCGAAGAGTCTGCTCCAATATTCTTCCCTGTTGGGATAGGGGCCATATATGTTGATAATCCTAAGCTCAATATCAAGCTCCGAGGAGTAAATGTCAGCTCCTAGGTGGCCCGAACTCCCCCAAGTATTATAGTTTCTGATGGAGTGATTGTTTACCCCCCAACGCGAGATCGTCAAACTGCCCTGATGCGTCTAGGGTGTGAAATGTCCATCTAGGTAGCTAAGATTCTAGGAGGTGGGTAATGACACAACCTTAGCCTAGGGTTTCTTGAAGAAATAGAATATCAAAGGGTTCTGCAGAGAGCAATCTCCTCATGGCTAGTTTTTTTGTCAGGGCTACCCAACCTTCTACAATTGAAGGAGAGAAATTTCATGGAGGAGGGAACTCTTAGGTATTCACTGCTCTAAGTACCCAGTCGATGGAGTGTTTCTTGCCCGCAGCAATCTCTTCCCCAGCTTCTAGATTAGATTTGGATAGAGAGGAGGGTCTGCCTCTATTCATCTTTAGAGGAGGGGGAGAGGTGATAAGGCCAATACCCAAGGTGTGAGGGGCCTGAGAGCGAAACCTGGCTCGGGTGGGGTATCTAAAAGATGGAGGGTTGGAATGAGTGGGGGGGCATGTATAAGGGAATTGGGAGGAGGTTCATCAAGAAAGGATGGATGAGTGCAGGAGATGGTGGGGGATGAGGGTTTGATAGGGAAATCCACAACTATGGGAGGGTTCAAGGTGTGAGCAAGGGACTGTACTGAATAGAACTGAATAGAACTAGTATCAATGCAGTGCAGAGAAACATTAGAGTAAACAGAGGAGGAGCTTCTATTCGACATACCCATAGAGAAAGAAACCACAATAGCTGCCCTTGCTCTAGTTAGAGGAGGAGAGGGTGCATCGATGGGTGCCTTTCCCCACTTCTTTTTGGTAACCTTAGTAGGCACAAGTAATGCTTCTAAATGTGCCAAATTTTCTACCTCTTCCACCACTGGAGGGCTACCTTGAGCTTGTGAGCTTTTTTACGGTGTTTCCATCCCCTTAGCTCCCTCCCTCACCTTCTTGTTCAGAGGACAATCTTTGTATGGGTGTCCCACTTTGTGGAAACGTCTGCAGTGGAAAGGGACACCTTCATAGTCTAGGGTTTGTTTTCACGAGAAGGTTTTCCACCGTAAGGTGATATGCTCCTAAAGACCGCCCCGAGCATGTAGATGAACGAGTATCCTGGCATATGCCATCATGCCCGAAGCCAGTTATGATCTATCATGTTCGAGATAGGTTCCCAGAGTGTTGCTGATGCACTGAAATATATCCTCTGACCAGAATTGAAGGAGCAATCCAGGTAGCTAAACCCATATAGGCCTGACTCCTATATGTTCTTTTTCCATATCAAAAAGAGGGTTCCAACACCAGAGAAGAACTAGAGCAAGCTCGAAATGCCAGAAAGATGACAAGACCCAATTTGTGTGCTGGGATATGGCAAAGCGCAGAGTAAACCAGCCTCTAATAAAGGTTTGTACAGTTGGGAGGTCCACCAGGTGCTGCCCCCATACCTCAGGGGTCCACAGCTTATGACTAGTCGTTGTGTAGCTATGGCCACAAATTCTTCCAACCTAAACCCAGTTCGTCGTGTCCATGGTTTCACCCACTAAATATCCTCCCTGAGTCTGAAAATAACATCTTCACCTCTGGC
>APFE031041047.1:41032-74419 GCA_000404065.3 Pinus taeda
AATAAATGATTTATTTATCATCTCAAGAAATATGGTTAAAGAATAATACACAAATAATGATTTATTTAATTATTCCTAGGGGATTTAGTCAAACTTGACAAGAATAATAACTAATTAGTGATTAATTAATTATTCCTAGAGAAAAATAAGATAATTAATGATTTATCTATTTGTTTCTTATAATTGGGTCAAATCTAACAAGGAATATTAATTAAACAATGGTTTAATTAATTATTCCTAGAAGAGAATTGAATAAATAGATCTATTTAATTACTCTTCATGTGTTTCATTATGAATGACTTAACAAATGTGGTTTATTAAGTAATTTTTCACAATGAAAGAAATTTTACTATGGTAAAATTAGCCCTACATGGTGTACTTCGATCCATCTAGTAAACTATGGTTGGATGATCAATTTTTTCTGATAAAAAGGTTTTGAGTTAGTTATGTTGCACATGTATTCATCAGAAATGTGGTCAGGCTACACGATGTTCCAAAGAAGATTATGTCTGACAAAGACGCGAAGTTCACTTCCAAGCTTTTGAAGGAGCTATTTGTAGGTTTGGGCACAAATTTGGCCTTCAGCACAACTTATCATCCACAGACAGATGGACAAACTGAGAGTGTCAACATAATATTAGAGGATATGTTGAGGATCTACGTGATTCATCAGCAAAAGAAGTGGGAAGATTATCTCCCCTTGGTAGAGTTTGGGTACAACAATGGTTATTAGGAGTCACTGAGAATGAGTGATTTTGAAGCATTGTATGGGCAGAGTTGTAATACTCCCATCAGTTGGAGGGATCTAGTTAGTAGGGTATTGATTGGGCCAGATATGTTGGTAGACATGGAACAAGAAATGCAGGTAATCAAGAAGTCTCTAAAGACAACATAGGATAGGCATAAGAGTTATGCAAACAAGAACGGGTTATTCAAGCAGTTCCAAGTGGGGGAATAGGTCTACTTGCGAATCAAACCGAAGAATAGCTCCCTGCAGATTGGCTCATGTGCCAAGTGGGCACCACAGTTTTGTGGACCCTTCAACATTATTGAAAGGATTGGGCTAGTAGTCTATCAACTTGCACTGCCTCTGAATGTGAAATTCCATGATGTTTTCCATGTATATTTTCTTAAAAAGATGTTAAGGACGTTGATCATGTGATTGACTGATGTGTGTTGCAGGTGGAACCAGATGGAGAATTGCAGTTGGAGCCTCATTATATATTGCAGAAAAAGATTCTCATGCTAGGAAACTAAGCAATCAAGCAAGTTAAAGTGCAATGGAAGAACTTTGGGCCCGATGAAGCTACATGGGAGATGGCAGATCAGCTGCGGGCCATGTATCCTTCCTTGTTTTCCTGTTGAGGCAAAGTAGCTTGATATGGTGGTTTGGTGATTTCTTTTGGTGATTTGGTAGTTTCTTATGGTAGTTTAGTGTTTTCTTTAGGTTGGTTTATTATATGCTTTATGGTGATCAATATATGCTTTATGATGGTTGATATATGATATATGATGTTTTGATATATGTTTCGGTACATGATTTGGCATATGTTTTGGATATCTATATATTTTGCTGATGTTGTTGTATGTACACCTGTGTATGGATTTAAATACCATAATGATTTGTGATATAAAGCTCCACTATGCAGTATTTGATGATAATTTTCATGAGTGGAACATACCGGTCCTCGAAGAACTTGAAAGGAAACACCTTGCTCAGTTTACCATGATATTTGGCCTTGATATATGGTTCCTAATGTTGTTGCTGATATTCTGCCTTTTGTTCCACTTTTCCCCTACATCTGGTATTCTAGTAGCTTCTGCAATAATAGCTGGTGAAAGAGTGAAATTGATCCCAACAAGGTGCACCACATTATTCTCCATGTTTATGACAAATTTCCTTGCTAACTCATGATGGTATCTAACCCTCTCAACCATCTCACAAAACTCAAAGCAAGACTTATAGATGAAACATGTGGTAGCAAGGGGGCAAGCAAGGAGTTCAGTCATGCTAATAGGTTCCTCTCTAATAATTTTTCCACCCTTGTGAGGTCTCCTAAGCTGTACATTTATTTCCCTTTAGCTGTCACTAAGTGTTTCTTCTTCATAACTTGATTCACTGCTTCTTGTCATGGTGCTTGTCTTAGGGAAGTGATGTGATGATGATATGGTGGAAAATGATAATGGGTGAGGACAAGGAAGATGAGTATGAAGAGATTTTACAGTGTAGAATGGAGTTGGGGAATGAAGGGAGAGGTTTTGGGAAATTAGGGTTTGAGAGGGACTTAGGGTTTGGTGAAGGGAATGAGTTTTCTTAGGGGAGTGGTATAGGGAAAAATGGAATTAATGGATTGATGTAGGCAGTGAAGTATAAAAAAGGGGAAAAAGATGTTGGGTTTGGTTATGGAGTGAAAGTTTTACAATGAAATGGAAATTTATGAAGAAAATCTAGGGTTTGGTTTTCAAGATGCAAAACGTATGAAGAAAACATGTAGAAGATCAAATTCGGCTCAAGACCAATGAGAACCTACTTGTAGGAGAGAAATGCAACATTTTTGAGAGTTTTGGTCGATTTGGAATGGTTTTGGCACTTTCTTGACTGATGCATAGCACACTGGGCCCAATGCGCAGCACCCTTGTAATTTAACACTAGCTGAAACCCACTGATTCCCAGCGTTGGTCTGATGTGCAACACCAAGCCTTTGATGCGTAGTGCCAGACAGATTTGCTAGAAAAAAAGGGTTTTCACCTTCTTTTGCTCAATTTGCCTCCAAATTGTGACTTTAGCTCTTCAAGGGTGTTTTGCACAATGAAATAGATGAATAGCATATTTTCACTTCATATATGGATGCCTTTTAATTTCTCCTTATTTCAAACCCACTTTTATAAAGTCATAGTCACTTTTGCTTAAAAACTCTGTTTTTCCTTTTGAAGTTTGACTTTTCTTTATCAATTGATGGATTGATGCATTGGTGCTTTTGTTTTTACAGTGGTTGGAGTTGGCAAAGTGACCAAGGGCAGTTGCTTAACTTATGACATATAGAAACACTTTAAATTACATAAAATTTGTACATAAAATAAAAAACTATGTTTTCACCTCAAAACAGAGTTTTGAGGTAAAAACCATCTATTGAGCATATCATCAGTGAATTTATGATTTTATGAAATTATGAAACCTCCTCATGTGCCTGCTGACCTTTTATTGAGTTTTGGATGACCATGGTGGGAAACCCTAGACCTGGTGAGACTAAAACCCTAAAACTGACCTTTGTAAATGAAATGAAGCCAAATGACAGTAAATGACCTAAAACATGTGAAAACAGGCCAGCAGGTGAATGCCATGAGGGAATTTGACAATGAACCACTACCATCAGTTGATCCATGACCTAATGGAATGCAGCTGATCGGATGGGACACCTAATATGCATGCAAAAAGAGAAATTTGATCACTAATGGAGGGATGAAGATACCGACACTAACATTGGCTCCAATGGGGATGGTAGCTCTTGGGAGGTGCCAAGAACCATAGATCTCTGGGAAAAGTAGATAAGTGCCTTCGTCCATTAGGAAATATGGAGTCAACAACTTTAGAACACCAAACAAATACCTTGACTTGAAACTGACTCAACTATGACTCAAACTGTTACAGTCGGACTGGTCAGTCCTCCGTCAGAGATCAAAACTCTTTATGCATTTCATGATTAGGTGTCCTGCTCCATTCTCCCAATTGCATTCCACTAGGGGCATGCCATAATCTGACGGAGAAGGTCATTATATTCATTCCCCTCATGTCTGGCTCCTGCTGGCTTAGGTCTTTTGTCAATCATCATCAAAGTCCATGACAGTCAAGGTCTGGTCCTTTAAAGGACAATGGTCATTTCGAAGTCTAGGTCTAGGAATTCATCAATTTGGTCTTTGAACATGTCCAATAGAGCCATGTAGGCCAGAGTGAGGCCCTTACACAGTTATGGTTCAGAAAGCTTCATCATCATGTAGATAGACTCCGACTCTTCTTCAAAACTCTATTTTGAAGAAAAGTCAAACAGTGTCATTTATGACAAAAATTTCAAAAAATTCGTCGAGTGATTTTTTTAGATGCAGTCATGGTTTCCGTGGCCAAATGTCCTGTCATGCAATCCCCGCAAAGAGTGCCAAAAATTGCATCATTCGAGCTAAAATTTCAAAGGGAAAGTGAAAATCAGTGTGTTTTAAAGTCAGTGGAATAGTGAAAAACTCAAACATTAGAAAAATGGGCTTTTGAAGAGGAAAGAATTAAACCCATCTCTTCCAAGGCTATATATACCAATTTTTGTCAAAAACAAATGCATTGTGCCATTACAAGTCTTGTAGAAGTGTTGGAAAGGCGTGAGTGTGCATTAGTGAGCGATTAAGTGAGTTAGAGGCGACCTTGGAGGGCGCGGTGCATATAACCAGGAGAGCGGCGCACACACAGCCTGCCCACAGTGCGTTTTTCTTGAGGGCACGAAGCATACCCAAGGCGCAGTGCACTGGGCTTTGCGCGCGGCGCATACAGTCATAGTCATAAAATAGGAGCTGGAGTCAATTTGGAGGTGAATACAAGGGCACAACGCACACAACACCCGCCCACCGTTCAAACCCATAATGAGCGCGGCGCACACCCGGGGTGCGGCGCACACCCGGGGTGCGGCGCACACAGACAGGGGCGCAGCGCACAGAGACAAAATGCCTAGAACGTGCCAAAAACCCCTCAAAGCTTTTGTGAAGCCCCTCTAATTGCAAGGTAGGCTCTCAAACTCATTTGTGCATCAAATTTGATAAAGATATGGTGGCTAATTGCCGGTGATTGAATGAAAAAACATTTCATAAAGCAAACACAAGAAGACATCAAAGAAAAACCATTTTCTAGGGTTGTGTAACAATGTCATTGTTGCCAAGGCTTGATTTTTCCTACCCTACCCCTGTTCCTTGTTCCCTCGTGTCATTTCTCCTATGACCACTACCCTAACACTACCAAACTCATATTCCCTCTCTCCCTCCTCCTACTGCTCAATAGAAACCCCAAACTCCTCCCATATCCCTAACAAATTTTCCTATAAACCCTATCCCCATTTCATCACTCCCTTCCTAAAAATGCTTGTTTCATTGTTCCCCTTGGTAACAGATATTTCGAAGGCACACAGCCTCCCATCATCATCAAAGGGGCTGCCTAATCAGAGTCCACATTGCAGTCATCTCATCACAGCATTCATCTGAGTATGAGAGGGCGACACAGAGTGACTCATCCTTAGAAGAGCAGGCTCCTAGGAGACACCACAAGAGTGGCAAACATGTCAGGGACAAACCCACTACCCTCACTGAGTTGCAAGCATGCCCTCTTGCCATGTCATGCTTCCAGCACCTATCATGTTTTGAATTTTGTCAAAGGGTGGACAATGTCAGAGTTCATCATGAGTTGGCCCATTTATTTGTGCTTCATCTACATGGAGGTCAGTCTACCTTGGCAGGGGTCACTTTCACATTGACACCCGAAGCTATATCAGTGGCAACAGGTATACCAAATGTTGGGGAGCAGTGGCATAAGAAGAAGAAGGTGGAAAGGAAACACTATGAGCCTTACATCAAAGCCAGATTCTTGAATGAGCTCACAAGACTATTTCCCTTCAAATACTTGAAAAATGAGTATGCTCCACTCATGAGATTGATCATGAAATACTTCAGCTATGAGGGGAGGTTCTCTCGACTGTATGCCTATCACATCCACTTGCTCATGCACTTTACCAGGGTGAGGATGATGTACCTCCCATTTTTCATATGCAGGAATATAGAGAGGATGAACACCTTCATGCTGCATAAGACCCCTCAGCAGCAGCTTAACAGTGTGTATCACTTCGCTCTTATCCAGATTTTGGTAGATCATCAGTTGGGATTGTAGGGCATTTCTTGGGAGGAATTCATCTCCCGTGACTTCTTCAGCACACCACAGGTACTATCAGAGCCCGAGAAGGAGTTGGGTGGTTCTTCTTATCAGCATGAGCATCATGAGACCACTACCATGCCAGTTTTCATTACATATCAGAGAGGAAATAGGCACTTGTTTGCAGCAGAAAAACAAGTGTTATCTCCACCCGGGGTGGAAGGGGCCTCACTTCCGGCATCGACTACATAGGTATTGGACAAGGGAAAGAAACCCATGCATGATGAGGGACCATCAGGTGTACAGGAGACCGATGTCATCCTCATTTAGGATGAAGAGACGGAGGCAGAAAATGCCAAACTTAGGATGACCATTCAGGAGTAGGACTTAGAGATACACGAATTGATACTCAATATGGAGAGACCTAGATGGGTCATCAAGTATCTAAAGCAGAGAAACAAATAGCTTGAGGACCAATAGACGATCATGGAGCTGCAAAGCATTCGTGAAAATTGACAAGCTGCCCAGCGGAGGAGGATCGAGCTCACTACCTTGGAGCAAGAGATCAACAATGACCATGAGTCTTGGTTAGATCGGGTCAATCTACACTTGGATAAGCTGTTGGAGAAGGAAAACAGGGACAAGACCATATTGAGGAGGATGTCTTTTCATTACAGGGCACGGAACATGAGCGCAAAGACCCGAATAAGCAGCTTGAAGGCTAAATTGAGCAAAGCAAGAAAAGAGGAAAAAGAGGCAAAAGAGAAAGATCGGCTTCGAATCTTGGCTGAAGCTTCCTTGGAATAGCATAGTACTTCATAGAGGAATTCTAGTCCAAATTTCAAGTAATTTGGGGAAATTTTGGTCACATGACAAATTTTTGGCACAAACACAGGTTTTTTCTCTATACGCGCCGCGCCACCGGCACGATGTGTAAGATTGGGAGCTCCAAATGAGAAATGGTTTGCATGTTTGGATTTAGCATGCAAAATCATGACTACTGGAACACAGAGCAAGAAATTTGGAGAAGATCTTGGCCACCAAAAGGGCAAAAAACACTCAAAAATGGCCTCACTGCCCCTATTTTGACACATAGGAAGCAGTCTTGGGAGAATGAAGATTTTGAGCGGCAAATGAGCTCCAAATTAAAAAATTTCACTTCAGTTGGAAAGTAGACATGACAAGATTTCTAACGAGCACAATTGGGTACATTTTGGACTCTGGCAAGTGCCTCAAAACGGGCCTCAAAGTGGCATGATGCATACAAAAAAGGGCACAATGCATATAGGAAAAAAGGCCGAGAATGCCTCTATTTGGCGAAATTTCGCTTCCCGACTTTTTGTAAGTGGGCCCACTCATATGCACTTCATTTTTTCGGCACCTAAGGCAGTTTTATAAGTATTTTCACTCCATATGGTCAGTTATCCAAGTGGCAAAGGAAGGCAAAGGGCCACCCAAGCCATTTGTCATGTTTGTGGCGCTGCACATGTAGCTGTTGTTTGGCTCTCCACCTTCATTTTGTAATGATTCGAGTAACTCCCCAACCCTTGGGAATTCTATCTCTTCATGTCACATTCTATATATTGTATGCAAACCATTTGCAAAGGGTTGGTTGGCTTGTAACTTTTGGGAGACTGTGGGAAAGAAACTCTGTTTCTACATTGTATATTTTTTACAGAGGATTAATGAAAGGTAATGGCTTTGCTTCATCAGATTCATGTGGGTGTGAGTGTAGAAAATGTGTCTCTTATGTTTCATATGTATCTTGTTATGTTTCATAGCTCATTTCATTGAAATTTTCTAAGTTAGCTAAGGTAGAATTCAATTTTATTGCTCTGCCTGTGGGAAAATTTCATGTTTCAGTGTTCATTCTTCTGTTGAAAAGGATTCATGTTGTCCATGCCCTTTTCACCCTCTTAATCAATCTCTCCATTCCACACTATCTTAAAACTAAATTGCTAGGCTTTCCGCCTACCTTGCCTCATGAAATAATCTGTGCCTTTGTATTAAGTTCTCTGTTCGTTGAGGTCCATTGGTCCCATACCATCCAAGAAACGCAGTCATTCATAAAAATCACTTCTTATTTTCATTTTCACTTACTAGCCTAAGATAAATGGTTCACTTTAAGTCATCTCAGGCCTTTTCGTTCATCAATTCACTGAGTGTGACTCGGAGAGAGCCCTCTCCTGTTCTGGTAGGGCTAGCTACCAGACTGAGCGTGGTTTGTTGTTACCCTGAATTTTGCCTTCATCCTAAGGCGGATTTAGGTGCTAACACAGTGGCGACTCCGCTGGGGAGAAATCAAATCCCCTTGCTTCTTAATAATTCTAAGCTTCTAGATGATAAGTTTAGGATTTGATAGGCTGAGTAAAGTAGGTTGTGTCCGTTGATTTTTCTCAATAGCACGATGGCTTCTCGAAGATACACCAGAGCTAATCCAGATCCCAACCCTCCTCTCATCTACGAAATTCCCAATTTGATTTCAAGAAATCATCATCAAGAAAGCTCTATATCGCCCATGCTCAAATCTCATTCATGCCTGGACATTTTTGAGTATATTGAAGAGCTAGAGTTTAACGAGCAGTTTGAATTATCGTTGTTTGAAACCAATTCCGAAAGAGCGGTTGACTCTACTGTCCACAATCCATAGTTTCTTGTAGACTTGGAGATGGAAAGGGCTAACCAGTCTATTGATAACTACATAATAGCTCAACTTCAAACTCCAATTGCTAGCCCCTTAAAAACTGTGCACACTCCCCCAAAACCTCCGAGGACAAATCCACCAAGAGTGATGGCTGCCCGTTTCGCACCTCTTGTTTTGCCTCAAATTTTAGATGAATGCCCGCTGATTACCAAAGCAAAATCCAATTTTTTCATGGCACCCCTAATGGCATTAATACGTAGTAACATGTGGACAGAATGGTAGACTTCTATGAACTTCATGAGATAGATGCGGAGAACGTGGCGATGAGACTTTTTGTACAAACATTTGCAGGTGAAGTAAGGAAATGGTTCAGAGGTTTACCGGCTGCACGTATCGCTACCTTGGCAGACCTACAAAGACAATTCTTAAACTGTTGGGAAGTGAAAAAGAATCCTCTTCAAATTCTGTCCAAATATGAGCAAATCAAGAGAAACGTTGGTGAGTCGGTCCAAGATTATTGCATTAGATTCAATACAATGTATAATGAAATTCTAGATAATCTAAGGCCACTTGTGGGACTAGCCATGTTGAAGTTCCCGGATGGTTTTGATGTTGATCTGGCTTATCAATTGAGAGAAAGAGAATCAGCCACAATGGAAGACATGCAGTAGATAACTATCAGTGTTGAAGCAAATCTGTTGACCAAGAGAGCTAGAGCAAAGGCAGAAAAGAAGATCATTGCAAAGGAAGAATCTTCCTCAGTAGATCAGCTACTTCGGAAGGTAGAGCAGATGCTCAAAAGAGTGAAACTTGACAAACCAGAGCCACAAGTTAGAAATCCTAACTTCTGTGGCCAACAACAACCACAGTATAGAATAAGAGAGAGAGATCAGCGAGCTCAAGAGCCGATTGCACAACAACCAGTACAAACGCCTTTGCAGCAAAATTTTGTGCACGGACCGGAATCAGATGAAGATGGGAATGTAATAGGCGAATAAAATCATCTCTTTACTCCAGATGATTTTCCTACTTATCTCACTAAAGAGGAGGAGTATGCAGAGAATTCAGCTGCACACAAAGATGGATATTTCATTCTAGCAAGAGACATCATCTTGGAGGAGAAATCAAATGAATACCAAAGAGGCTACATGAATGCTTTGTCCGCCCAACAACAATGATATTCACTTAGAAATAGGGATGTGCCAGTTAGACCCATTTAGAAAAAGAAGGATGTTGAAGCGCCAAAGAATGATTCAGCTGGTACACAAAGGAAAGGAAAATAGGTGGTTTAAACGGAGAGCAACAAATCAACATTAGCAAAACCACCACATCAGCAAGTTACATCGAAAGAAAGGGAGAGGAAATAAATCCCAGTCAAAGAGGTAGAAAGGATTCCTGCTTTCAATTTAGAGAATGAGATTTCCAAGCTAAAAATATCCATCCCTTTGACTGAAATATTGAAGAACAACAGTTATAAAGGACAAGTATCTAAAATGTTAAATTTGGACCCAATGTCCGACATGGTGAGTGTCGAAGATGATCAACCTGAAATGATTTTTGGGCTAGCATCAAATGGCGAGTCTCATGACAGCGATGTGCCACCTTTTTACATCAGTTTAAGGTTGCATGATTTTGTTTTACATAATGCCATGTTCGATTCCGGAGCCTCTCACAATCTCATGCCCAAGGCAATCATGGACAAGCTTGGTTTGCACATCACCCGGCAATATCATGATCTCTATTCATTCGATTCCAGCAGAGTAAGATGTATAGGTCTCATCAAATACTTGGTTTTGAGTTTGGATCAGCTCCCCATGAAGAATGTTTTGATGGATATTGTGGTGGCAGACATTCCTCCAATGTTTGGCATGCTTCTTTCCAGGTCTTGGGTAGCGAAACTAAAAGGGACACTACAGCTAGATTTCCTATGCAATGATTCCAGTATTTGGACAAATGAGGAAATTATATCGAGAACAAAAAATGAAGTACATGATCACAAGCAAGGAGAAACCAATAAATCATCCTATTAACTATGTACATACAGATTTAGAGTCTTTTGTTTTGTATTAAGATAGTTTAAATGATATAGATAGTCAGTTGGTAGAAGCAAATGATATTCTGGAAATAACATTTTAGGGAAGTTTTGAAGAAAGACGAACAAGAACGACAGAACACCATTGGGCAATCAGCTGAAAGCAATGGACAGCAAGCAGGCAAGGCACAACAAACAGATTTCCAACACTTGCAAGAGGAGGAAGAAGGTTTGTGCACCATGGATTTCGATGGAGCAGTGGGAAATGATGGCGTTGGAATAGGAATTTGGGTACGCAGTCCTTTCTCCGCCCCAAACAAGGTCCCTAGTAACGTACCGGTATGCTCTTACAAGTTTTCTTTTGAATGTTCAAATAATGAAGCTAAGTATGAAGCTCTGATTGCTAGCGTAAAGATTTAAAGAAAGTTGAACACCAAGAGGATTTCAGTATATGGCGACTCTAAATTGGTTATCAAGCAGGTCAGAGGTGAATATCAAGCCAAGCATCCTAGGATGCGGGCCTGCCGTAATGCAATCCTAGACATTTTGAAATTATTTTTAGAATAGACCTTGACATGTGTGCCTCGCATACAAAATAGCATTGCTGATGCTCTTGCTAAGGCAACAATTAGTTTAAAAATCCCAATGAACTCTAGTAACAAATTTTAAATCCATGTCAAGCACCGTCCAACCATTCCAAACAATTAGAGATATTGGCAAGTGTTCCAAGATGATGACGATATTGATGATTTTCTGCAAAACAAAGGCAAGTTTAAAGAGACCTCCATTGATGAAGAAAATGATAAGGGAAAAGGCAATGGTACAGATGAAATGCAGATCAATGAAATCGACGTGTTGCAGCTAAAGAATAACGTTATTCCCAAAGGCTTGATACCTCTAGAAGAACTCTTCAATCAGGATGATGTAGCCTGCAAGCCAACATTGCAACCAACAGAGAAGGGTGTGGAAGAGGTCAATATTGGGACAGCTGCAAATCCTAAATTGGTAAAGTTGTCCAAAGCATTGCCGCCAAAGATCAAGGACAAATATATCAGTTTGATGTCTTCATTTGCAGATGTGTTTGCTTGGGACTATTTCGACTTAAAGACGTATGACACCAATATAATTCAGCACACTATACCCATCAAGCCCAATAAAAAACCATTCAGACAGAAGTTGAGAAGGCTAAATCCAAAGTTGCTGCCATCTATTGAAAAGGAGATCAACAGGTTGTACAAATCAGAGATCATTATGCCAATCATATTTTCAGATTGGATCTCCAACTTGGTACCCGTAAGGAAGAAGACAGGGGAGATTCGCTTATGCATTGATTTCAGAAATCTCAACAAAGTTTCATTGAAGGACAACTATCCACTTCCCAAAATGGACCATATACTTCAGCGAGTAGTGGGGGCATCTCGCATGTCATTGCTTGATGGTTATTCTGGATATAACCAAGTTTCTGTCCATGAGGATGACCGAGACAAGACAGCGTTCACCACTCCATGGGGGACCTTTCATTATGCGAAAATGCCTTTCGGTTTGAAGAATGCGGGTGCCACATTTCAGCGTGCTATGGACTTGGCTTTTGCGAACGAGAAGGATATTTTTTTGGTGGTGTATTTGGACAATTTGACGGTGTTTTCTAAATTTGATGAAGAGCACATGTACCATCTTAAAATTGTCTTCCTAAAGTGCGGAAAATATGGCTTGTCGCTGAATCCAAAGAAGAGCTTGTTCGCCATGGAAGAAGGAAAACTAGTCGGGCACATTATCTCCAAGGATGGCATCCGTATTGATCCGGCACATGTGCAAGCAATTCAGAAAATAGATCTGCCCCGGAATAAAAAGGAGATTCAATCATTCAATGGCAAGATGAACTTCCTTCGCCGCTTTGTACCCAATCTCGCGGAGCATCTAAGAGAAATGACAAACATGCTTAAGAAGGACAGCCAAATGAAATGGATGGAAGAGGCGGTAAAATCTTTCAATTTGGTCAAATTGGCTCTTTCCTCAGCACCAGTTCTAGTAAGCCCGGACTATACTCAAGATTTCATATTGTTTTCATTTGCTTCGGAGCATACTATGGCAGCGGTATTATTGCAAAAGAGAGATGATCATGAAAGACCCATTGCATTTTTCAGCGGAGCTATAAGAGACGCAGCTTTAAAGTATAACATCATTGAAAAGCAGGCTCTTGCACTTGTGAAGGCATTGAAAGATTTCTGGGTGTATATTCTACATTCTCACATTCTGGCCTATGTTCTTAACGCTGCCATAAAATATGTTTTAGTGCAGGCTGATCCGAAAGGAAGAAGAGGCAAGTGGATTGCAGCCTTGCTAGAATATGACCTAGAAATAAAGCCCACAAAACTGGTGAAAGGACAGGGGTTGGTGAAGCTAATGGCTGAATCAAACTTGCATGCTTTAGACATAAATCTGATTGCTACTTTGTCCGATGAGAATGATGAAGAACCACCAATTCAGGTATTTGAAATGTTTTCTCTTTCTCCATGGTATTCTGATATCATATATGTGCTCAAAAATTTGTCACCTCTGCCCGACATGACTAGAAACAAAGCGAGAAAACTCAAGTTGAAGGCTCCCAAGTTCTGCATTCTTAATTCAGCACTGTATTGGAAAGTTCCCAGTGGCATTTTGTTAAATTGTTTGGTGGATAAGGAAGCAAAGCAAGTCATAGAGGACTGCCACCAAGGAGATTGTGGAGGTCACCTCTTTTGGAAGTCAACATCGAACAAAATTTTGAGAGCAGGGTACTATTGGCCAACATTGTTTGCTGATGTATATAAGATGGTTAATTGCTATCATAAGTGTCAATTTTTCGAAGGAAAGCGAAAGTTACAGCCTCTACCACTCAAGCCCATAGAGGTGAGTGCCTGTTTTCAGTAATGGGGGTTGGATTTCATTGGCGAAATTCATCCTGCTTCTTCCAGACAGCATAAATGGATCCTCACAGCCACAAATTACTTCACAAAATGGATTGAGGCGATTCCCACCAGACAAGCTATAGATGTGGTAATCATTTCATTCCTCGAAAATAACATCTTGTCTCGCTTTGGTTGTCCGAACAAGCTAATCACCGATAATGCAGTAGCTTTCAAATCAAAGCGGATGGTAGAATTTTGTCATAAATATCACATTATTTTGGGTCATTCAACTGCCTATCATTGGCAAGGCAATGGATTGGCAGAATCTTCAAACAAATCATTGGTCAACATAATCAAGAAGCTGCTGGAAATGAACAAGAAGAGCTGGCATAAGAGGTTGGTAAATGCGCTTTGGGCAGATCGGGTCAGCTAGAGGAAATCCATAGGTACGTCACCGTTTGAGCTGGTTTATGGAGTTGATACAGTATTTCCCTCCTCTCTCACTGCCCCGGTTTTCAAACTTCTTCAGGAGGCCAGCAGTGAAGAAGATCCCATGCAGAGGAGGTTGAATCAAATGGTCCACTTGCAGCAGACTAGAGAAGAAGTTTTCAAGAACACATCCAAGTTGTAGGAGAAAATCAAGAAAATTTATGATAGAAAGGCAAAGGTGGATAAATTTTAGGTGGATGATGTAGTGCTAAAGTGGGATGCAAGGAATGAGGAGAAAGGCAAGCACGGTAAGTTCGAGAACCTCTGGAAAGGTCCTTTCAAGATCGCAACATATTGGGGGTAGAATGCTTTTCTTCTTAAGGAGATAAATAGAGAGGATTGTCCAGGAGGGCCGATCAATGGTCGGCTGCTCAAGCGGTACCACTTCTAAGTTATTAACGTTGCTTCCACTATCATTGTAAATACCATTTTATTTCAGTTTTGTTATAGTTGTTCAACCTAGTATTTAAGTCATTTTAATGTCAAGTTTGAGTCATTTTTTTGGTCGTTTTAGTTTCATAAATGAGTCAAAGTCCTGTATTATTTATCAAAATGATGACTCCATAGCCCAATGGATGAAGGCACTGTCTAGCTCCTCCAGAGATCTACTATTCTTGGCACCTCCAAGGAGCTACCATCCCCCATTGGAGCCAATGTTAGAGTTGGTCTGGTCAGTCCTCTGTCAAAGATCAAAACTCTTTATGCATTTCATGATTAGGTGTCCCACTCCATTCTCCCAGTTGCATTCCGCTAGGGACTTTCCATAATCTGACGAAGAAGGTCATTATAGTCATTCCCCCTCATGTCTGGCTCCTGTTGGCTCAGGTCTTTTGTCAATCATCATCAAAGTCCATCATTTAAAGGACAATGGTCATTTCAAAGTCTAGGTCTAAGAATTCATCAATTTAGTCTTTGAACATGTCCAGTAGAGCCATGCAGGCCAGAGTGAGGCCCTTACATAGTTATGGTTCAGAAAGCTTCAACATCATGTGGATAGACTCCAACTCTTCTTCAAAACTCTGTTTTGAAGAAAAGTCAAACAGTGTCATTTATGACAAAATTTTCAAAAATGTCATCAAGTGATTTTTTCAGATGTAGTCATGGTTTCCGTGGCCAAGTGTCCTGTCATGCGATCCCCATAAAGAGTGTCGAAAATTTCATCATTCGAGCTAAAATTTCAAAGGGAAAGTGAAAATTAGTGTGTTTTAAAGGCAGTGAAAAAGTGCAAAACTCAAACATTAGAAAAATGGGCTTTTGAAGAGGAAAAAATTAAACCCATCTCTTCCAAGGCTAAATATACCATTTTTTGTCAAAAACAAATGCATTGTGCCATTAAAAGTCTTGGAGAAGTGTTGGAAAGGTGTGAGTGTGCATTGGTGAGCGATTGAGTGAGTTGGAGGCGACCTTGGAGGGTGCGGCGCATATAACCAGGAGCACGGTGCACACAGAGGGCGTAGTGCACACATAGCCTGCCCACAGTGTGTTTTCCTTGATGGTGTGACGCATACCCAGGGCGCAGCGCACTGGCCTTTGCGTGCGACGCATACAGTCATAGGCATAAAAGGGGAGTTGGAGTCAGTTTGGAGGTGAATACAAGGGCGCAGCGCACACAGGCAGGGGCGCGGCGCACATGCAGGGCGCGGCACACACAGCACCCGCCCACCGTTCAAACCCATAATGAGTGCGGCGCACAGAGACAAAACGCCCAGAACGTGCCAAAACCCCCTCAAATATTTTGTGAAGCCCCTCTAATTGCAAGGTAGGCTCTCAAACTCACTTGTGCATCAAATTTGATAAAGATATGGTGGGTTATTGTCGGTGATTGAATGAAAAAACATTTCATAAAGCAAACACTAGAAGACATCAAAGAAAAACCATTTTCTAGGGTTGTGTAACAGTGTCATTGTTGCCAAGGCTTGATTTTTCCTACCCTACCCTTGTTCCTTATTCCACCATGTCATTTCTCCTATGACCACTACCCTAACACTACCAAACTCATATTCCCTCTCCCCCTCCTCCTATTGCTCAATAGAAATCCCAAACCCTACCCCATCAAAATACCCCAAACTCCTCCCATATCCCTAACAAATTTCCCCTATAAACCCTATCCCCATTTCATCACTCCCTTCCTAACAATCCCTGTTTCATTGTTCCCCTTGGTAACAGATATTTCAAAGGCACCCAGCCTCCCATCATCATCAAAGGGGCTGCCTAATCACAGTCCACATTGTAGTCATGTCATCACAACATTCATCTAAGTATGAGAGGGAGACACAGAGTGACTCATCCTCAGAAGAGAAGGCTCCCAGGAGACACCACAAGAGTGGAAAACATGTCCGGGACGAACCCACTACCCTCACCGAGTTGCAAGCATGCCCTCTTGCCATGTCATGCTTCCAGCACCTATCATGTTTTGAATTTTGTCAAAGGGTGGAAAATGTCAGAGTTCATCATGAGTTGACCCGTTTATTTGTGCTTCATCTACATGGAGGTCAATCTACCTTGGCCGGGGTCACTTTCACATTGACACCCGAAGCTATATCAGTGGCAACAGGTATACCAAACATTGGGGAGTAGTGGCATAAGAAGAAGAAGGTGGAAAGGCAACACTATGAGCCTTACATCAAAGCCAGATTCTTGAATGAGCTCACAAGAGTATTTCCATTCAGATACTTGAAAAATGAGTATGCTCCGCTCATGAGATTGATCATGACATACTTCAGCTGTGAGGGGAGGTTCTCTCAACTGTATGCCTATCACATCCGCTTGCTCATGCACTTTACCAGGGTGAGGATGATGAACCTCCCATTTTTCATATGCAGGAATATAGAGAAGATGAACACCTTCATGCTGCATAAGACCCCTGAGCAGCAGCTTAACAGTGTGTATCACTTCGCTCTTATCCGGATTTTGGTAGATCATCAATTGGGATTGTAGGGCATTGCTTGGGAGGACTTCATCTCCCATGACTTCTTCAGGACACCACAGGTACTATCAGAGCCCAAGCAGGAGCTGGGTGGTTCTTCTTATCAGCATGAGCATCATGAGACCATTACCATGCCAGTTTTCATTCCATATCAGAGAGGCAGTAAGCACTTATTTGCAACAACAAAGCGAGTGTTATCTCCACTCGGGGTGGAAGGGGCCTCGCTTGTGGCATTGACTACACAGATATTGGACAAGGGCAATAAGCCCGTGCATGATGAAGGACCATCAGGTGTATAGGAGACTGATGTCATCCTCATTCAGGATGAAGAGACAGAGGCAGAAAATGCCAAACTTAGGATGACCATTCAGGAGCAGGACTCGGAAATAAATGACTTGATACTCAATATGGAGAGAGCTAGATGGGTCATCAAGTATCTGGAGTAGAGAAACAAACTTCTTGAGGACCAACATACGATCATGGAGTTGTAAAGCATCCATGAAAATCAACAAGCTGCCCAGTAGAGGAGGGTCAAGCTCACTACCTTGGAGCAAGAGATCAACAACAACCGTGAGTCTTGGTTAGATCGGGTCAATCTACACTTGGAGAAGCTGCTCGAGAAGAAAAACAAGGACAAGACCATATTGAGGAGGATGGATTTTCATTACAGGGCATGAAACATGAACGAAAAGGCCCAAATAAGGAGCTTGAAGGCTAAATTGAGCAAAGCAACAAAAGAGGCAAAAGAGAAAGATCAGCTTCGAATCTTGGCTGAAGCTTCCTTGGCACAACATAGTACTTCATAGAGGACTTCCAGCCCAAATTTCAAGGAATTTGGGGAAATTTTGGTCACATGACAAATTTTTGGCACAAACACAGGTTTTTTCTCTATACACGCCGCGCCACCGGCGCGACGGGTGGCGCGGCGCGTAAGATTGGGAGCTCCAAATGAGAAATGGTTTGCATTTTTGGATTCAACATGCAAAATCATGACTACTGACACACAGAGCAAGTAATTTGGAGAAGATATTGGCCACCAAAAGGGCAAAAAACACTCAAAAATGGCCTCACTGCCCCTATTTTGACACACAGGAAGCAGTCTTGGGAGAATGAAGATTTGGAGGGGAAAATGAGCTCTAAATTCAAAAATTCCACTTGGGTTGGAAAGTAGCCAGGACGGGATTTCCAACGAGCACACTTGGGTACATTTTGGACTCCAACAACTTCCTCAAAGATGGCCTCAATGTGGCGCGACGCATACAGAAAAGGGCGCGACGCATATAGGAAAAAAGGCCCAGAATGCATCTGTTTTGCGAAATTTCGCTTCCCGACTTTTTGTACGTGGTCCCACTCATATGCACTTCCCTTTTTCGGCACCTAAGGCAGTTTTATAAGTATTTTCACTCCATATGGTCAGTTATCCAAGTGGCAAAGGAAGGCAAAGGGCCACCCAAGCCATTTTTCATGTTTGTGGCGCTGCACCTGTAGTTGTTGTTTGGCTCTCCACCTTCATTTTGTAATGATTCGAGTAACTCCCCAACCCTTGGGCGTTCTATCTCTTCATGGAACATTCTATATATTGTATGCAACCATTTGCAAAGGGTTGGTTGGCTTGTAACTTCTGGGAGACTGTGGGAAAGAAACTCTGTTTCTGCATTATATATTTTTTACAAAGGATTAATGAAAGGCAATGGCTCTGTTTCATGAGATTCATGTGGTTGTGAGTTTAGAAAATGTGTCTCTTATGTTTCATATGTATCTTGTTATGTTTCATAGCTCATTTCATATTCATTTCCATTGAAACTTTCTAAGTTAGCTAAGGTAGAATTCAATTTTATTGCTCTGCCTGTGGGAAAATTTCATGTTTCAATGTTCATTCTTCTGTTGAAAAGGATTCATGTTGTCCATGCCCTTTTCACCCTCTTAATCAATCTCTCCGTTCTGCACTATCTTAAAACTAAATTGCTAGGCTTTCCACCTACCTTGCCTCACGAAATAATCTGTGCCTTTGTATTAAGTTCTCTGTTCGTTGAGGTCCATTGGTCTCATACCATCCCAAAAACATAGTCATTCATAAAAATCACTTCTTATTTTCATTTTCACTTACTATCCTAAGATAAATATTTCACTGTAGGTCATCTTAGGCCTTTTCGTTCATCAATTCACTGAGTGTGACTCGGAGAGAGCCCTCTCCTGTTCCGGTAGGGCTAGCTACCAGACTAAGCGTGGTTTGTGGTTACCCTGAATTTTTCCTTCCTTCAGCCTAAGGCGGATTTAGGTGCTAACACAAACCACTGACACTAAAAAAAAGCAAAGGCTGAAGCCAAACATTCATCTTTATAGCCTTCACTTCGGGCCCCAAACTGAATGAATGATGACAGTGAAAACTTTGCAATGAAATAAATAAAATCGTATGTACAGTGACAAAATGTGACAGTAGAAAACTTCTCAAAGATAATACCGTTTCAGAAGCCGACCATTTACCGGCCCTCTTGGACAATCTTCCCCGTTCATTTCTTTGATTAGGAAAGCATTTTGACCTCTATAGGCAGCAATTCTATAGGGTCCCTTCCACAGGTTCTCGAACTTGTCATGCTTGCCTTTATCCTCATTTCTAGCATCCCACTGGAGCACTATGTCTTCAATCTGAAATTTGTCTGCCTTTGCCTTCCGATCATAAATCTTCTTAATTCTCTCTTGCAACCTAAAGGTATTCTGAAAAACTTCCTCTCTCGTCTACTGTAAATGGATCATTTGGCTTATTCTTCGCTGAAAATGATCTTCCTCACTGCCATCTTCCTGCAGAAGTTTAACAACCGGGACTGCGAGAGATGTTATTGTTGAAAATAATACTAAGAGGGGGGGTGAATCAGTATTATCTAGTTCTTTTAACAAATATTCCTTATTTACACTTTGAATTATTTCTTTTTGCATATCAGTACCATAAAATAATGAGCAAGAAAAACAGACAGTCACATCAAAGAACACCAAATATAAGGTGGAAACCCAATGTGGGTGAAAACCACCTGCTGCAATATGTCTCTATCTTCTTTCAAATTAGAAACTCCTTTTACAATGGTCTTGTACTGGTGCAGTCCTTTACAAGTATGCAGGCTACAACCTGCAGAGAGCTACAACTCTCTCTCGTTTTCCAGTCTCTCCTGGAAGGGAGCTACAACCCCCTACTTCTTTTCTTTCAAGGACCACTTTTCATAAATTTTCAAACTGGATCCATAAACATCAAATGATCATCAAGTACCAGTAAGTCACCCAGATAACCAGATCCAAAATAACAGTAAACTAAACCCAGAACACCTTATCAACAAAAGAAAATCAGTCAACAAAAGATCTTAAGACAGATACGCAATTTCCTTTTCTCTGGCCTGCGTCGCTACGCACTTCACTTTCTGTGGCGCCGCGCACCTCCGCAACTGTGCCTTCTATGGCACCGCACACCTCTGCAGCTGCTCCTTCTGTGGCGCCGCGCACCTCCGCAGCTACGCCTTCTGTGGCACCTCCGCACTGCGCCTTCGGTGGCGCCTCCGCACTGCGCCTTCGATGGCGCCTCTGTGGCGTCTCCTGTGGCGTCTTCGCACTGCGCCTTCTGTGACGCCTCTGTGGTGTCTCCGCACTGCGCCTTCTGTGGTGCCTTCGCACTGCACCTTCTGTGGCGCCTTTGTGGCGTCTCCGCACTGCGCCTTCTATGGCGTCTCTGCACTGGGCCTCTGTGGCGTCTCCGCACTGCGCCTTCTGTGGCGCCTTCGCACTGCACCTTCTATGGCGTCTCCGCATTGCGCCTTCTGTGGCGCCTCCGCACTTCCGCAGCTGCAGCGCTCGAGAGATCACCCTTCACAGATTCGATTTCCACTTCACTTTCATATAGATCGAGCTTTGAAACAATAACCCAATATTTCAGATCTTAAAATATTCAACCCAAAAGAATACACAAGCCAAATGATCTCCTTTGCTTTATATAGGCAAGCTCTTCCTCAAATCATGGACCAATACCACGGCCAAAACCATAACAACACAATACCATGAACCCAATACTTTGGGTCAACACTTTTGGATGCAATACCACGGACCAAAACCATAGGATCAAAAACTGTCGGACTAATACCATGAAAGTGTGTGAACTTTTCTCCACATGAAATAAACTTTTCTTTACATAAAATTCCGTGAACTTTTCTCCACATGAAATAAACCTTTCTCTGCATAAAATTACGTGAACTTTTCTCCACATGAAATAAACTTTTATAAACTTTTATTTGCATAAAATTCCATGAACTTTTCTCCACATGAAATAAACTTTTCTCTGCAAAAAATTCCATGAATTTTTTTTTTTTTCTCATGAAATAAACTTTTCTCTGCAGAAAATTCCATTAACTTTTCTCCACATGAAATAAACCTTTCTCTGCATAAAATTCCATGAACTTTTCTGCACTGTAATTTATCATCTAAGATGAGTGGGTTTCCATCAAGTACAACATATGTATCATAATGCCAACACTGTCTTCTTCTTTTGACGCGCTTTCTTTCCCATTGTTCTATGGATCTCCTTCAAGCGATCAAGCTTCTACCAAAGGACCTGCTCTGATACCAATTGTTGGAAATAATAATGAGAGGAGGGGGGTGAATCAGTATTATCAAATCATATACTTTTCATTTTTCTTACTCAGATTCATATACGCTACTTCAGTTAAGGATATCCGCATATATACGCGACTGTGTTAAAAGCAACTAGCGTACATCCAATAACCTTTATGATTTAGTTAGTTCATCTTCAGTGAATGCATCAGAACATTATTAACCATATGAATAGTAAACAGAACAGATCATCACACATAAAGAGCACACAAGAACACCATGATATAAGGTGGAAACCCAATGTGGGTGAAAACCACCTGCTGCAATTTGTTTCTATCTTCCTTTAATAAGAAACTTCTTTTACAATGTACTGGTGCAGTCCTTTACCAGTACGCAGGCTTCTACCTGCAGAAGGCTACAACCTTCTTAACTCTTGTACTAGCCGTTCCATTTACTAGTACGTAGGTGCTGGCCTATTTAAGGCTCCAACTTTCACTCGTTTTCCCGCTGCTCCTGGAAGGGAGCTACAACCCCCTGGCTCTTGTACTGGCCAATATGTTTACCAGTACGTAGGTTCCGGCCTACGATCATCCAGGGACCACGTTTCATAAATTTTCAGACTGGATCCATTAAACAATCACCATTGCAATACAACCTGCATCATCAATCTTTGAATCACCCAATACTGAAACCCTGTCAACAACACAGTCACCATAACACAGAACATACTACATAACTCTGCAACAACAACTAGATCCAATAGCAACTTCAAATATCATACTTCATATTGTATACGCTACTTGGACGAACCCAACCTGCGTGTATACGCGCTTTTACCAAAGACAACCCGCGTACAGATCTGCAAATTCTAACTCATAACTTTGCAGCTATTTCAGACATCAGAACATACCCAGATCATAACATGCGTCAATAGATCTATTCTATCCATAATCAAACCATAGAAAGATAATCATTCCAAGCCTTGAGATCACGTTCCATCGTTCATCATCCTCCACATGAGTGCAACCTTGGTTCAGATCAAGCAAGGCATCACCAACCCATAACCAGCATCTGGATCTCACACTTCATCAGACATTCATCACTTGCACCCCCCCTTTGGCCTAATGATCTTCTCCTTATATAGGTTTAGGCTTCTCTTAATACCATGGCCCAAAACCATGTTGAGCCAATACCTTGGACCCAATACCTGGGGTCAACACTTCGGACCAAATACCATGGACCAATACCAAAATACCATGGACCAAAACTTAGTTTTCCGACATGTACGCGCCTTTCCTTCTGTGAACCTGCGTGTGTACGTATACGCGCCTTTTGCTCCGATTACCCGCGTGTATACGCGCTTTCATCAAGTCTAACCCGCATATACCTTTCTTTTGACCAACTGCACTAGATCTGCCATCTGATTAAGTTGCCATCCCCTGTATCATACCTCTGAGTGAGTTGCCATCAAGGACAACACCTGTATCATAATGCCAACAAAGACAACATTTCTACATGGGAACTTAGAAAAATAAATCTATGACACAACTTGAAGGATTTGTAATCAAAGGAAAGGGGAAGCTAGTCTGAACCACTCATCTAGAATGCGGTACCAAAAGTTCAACACATACATCCAGGGAATGGGATTTGTGAGAAACAAAGTTAATCACTATGTATATTCCAATTTGGAAGGTGTGTGTTTCATATATGTAATAATTTATGTCAACAACATGTTGGTTGAAAATGACATGGCTGTAATCAAGGAAATGAATATGTAGCTATCTTCCAAATTCAACATGAAGGATCTCAATGTTGCAAAATGTTAGTTTTTGTAGCATCGGATGTGTTCTAGCCTTGAAATTTTATGGAGAGGCTAGAATACATGAGATCTCCAAAACCCAGAAATTGTTTCTGGAAATTCTGCCTTGAAATGACTTAATTAGATTATTAACCAATTTTTAAATATTTCCTAAGTCTAAACTTACAGAATATGGTTAATTAATCAAAATTAATTAAGTCAAGGTATGAATCATCTAGAAACTCACATAGACCGACTTCAAGATGATCCTAGCCATCGATTAAGATTTAATCTTGGTCATTGAAGTCCCAACAGAGGATTACAAGAAGAAGTCGATGGGCATTTGGAGAATACACTTGAACAGTTCGATCTCATGAGCATATCGATTTCTGGAGTAACAACATTCAGTTGCCGGAGAGAGAGCTAGTAAGATCAAAGTAGTGAGTGAGGGGTAGAGACAGTGAAGTTGGAGGAAGGATTCCAGATCCAATGAGTGCATTTGCAGAGAGGCAAGAGAGAAACAAAGAGGTTGATGTTGGGGCAACGCAATAGCCTCTAGCGGTAAAGTCAGCTTGCTGGGAGAGATTGACGTTTTCAGTTCCAGAGGTTGGGAAGGAGTCCTAGAGTGCTGGAGAAGCGTCTTTCTAGTCAGCAGAAGGTAGAACGACTTCATCATAGTCCAATATGAGGTTAGACGTCCAACCAGTTACGCAGACCAACGCAGAGGTTGATGCAGGGGCTCAAAGGCCTGAAATTCTGAAAGCAAGTTGTGTTGAGAGATTGCATGTGGGCTAAGGAAAATTCCTCTCCAATGTTTTGCCAGTATTTCTCTAAAATGATCTAGAAGGCAGATCAAGTCATGTTTTAATCTTAGCCGTTGATTAGAGACTTAATCTCAGCCATTGAAGACTCAACAGGAAAAGTATAAGATGAAGGCTTGGGGTTCATTTGGAAACACACACGAAGAGAATGAATAGATCTAGATTTCAATTTCTTGGGCTAGGAAGTTGAAAAATTCGAACTAGGTGATCATTCAGCAGCAAAGAGGCAGAGAGAATCCGGGAGAAGGACTTTCCAGAGAATACTGATAGAGAGGCAAGGAGAGCTTGTGGAGGCAACGTAGTAGCTGGGGGCGTTGACGTTGGGCCAGTCTGGGTCCACGTAGCCTTGACACAGAGCCAAAAGGGCTGGCATAGAGGAGAAAGTTGCCTGTCACGCAGAAGCCGAATTTGTCGGGAATTGCCAGAACAACCGGGATAGCTGACGCAGGGTTGACGCAAAGCCTGAAAGGCTAATGCAGAGCCTATGTAGGGCCATCACAGAAGTAGCTAGGGTTAGCCAGTGTTGTTGTCGGATCAGCCAAAATTCTGCCGAGTGAAGTGAGGTAAAACTCACTCAGATTTTCTGTTAGTATTTTCTCTGTAAGGATTTCTAGATGAGCATCCTAGATTGGTATTCAGATATCTCTCCTGCATAATAATAAAACCTCAGAATTGTTGCACCGATTTTCTCGCATTGGTTTTTTCCGTGGACTATTGTGTCCAAAAATAAGTGTGTCCTATGTATCTTGTTCTTCACTCTGTTTTCTGTTTCATGAGATCAAACATTTAATTAGTGTAGGCTACAGAAGTAACTTGCTTAAGTATTCAAAAGAATAACTTGATAATGTATAGAAATCAAGTATGTGAAGTAGATTCAGATTTGCTACAGCAGGGGTTCCTTCAGTGTAGGAATTTTCACATGGTATCAGAGCATTGATTTTGAAATAGGAAGAGCAGATCCAGTGTTGAGCAGCGAGGCTGAAGTTGCACTTGGCAGCAATTCGAATCCCCTTGAAGGGATTGCGCATTCCTTGTCGAGATTCAGATCCGAGGAAATCTCTCTCTAAGTGAGACGACAGAAAGGTACAATTTCTAGTTCGTGAGTTTGTAGAGGCAGAGGGAGTGACGTAGAGCCTTAGCGCAGTGCTTGAAGGGTGCAGTTTCTACCGAAGCAAAAATCCGCTGGAAAAGAACGAAGACATGTAGAAGGGGAATTTTCTCCTCAAAGACCTTTCTGCTAGAAAGTTCGAATTTCTCACTTGCTGAGCAGTGCTAAGCAATGACTATAGGAGTTAGTTCGACAATTGGGTGAAATGGCATCACATGGGCTCAAAGATCAATACATGTTAGAAAGTGCTTCCAACTGTCATATGGAAGACCAAAATCTTAGCTATTTGGGAAGAATACGATCTTGAGGCCTACGTCAAGAGTACTGTGGGAAGCCTTGTCGTCTCTGTATGAAGGCTCTTTTGAACATCGAAAGATGTATTTAGAGCAGAAGTTGCAGTGAACTTTGATGTAGAAAGGAGAAGGGGTGAACCTTTATCTTCAACGTCTTGAGGACAACATAGACTAGCTTGTCGCAGTGGGGTCCACTCAGCCAACTGTGATGGTGAAGATATCCCTGAATGGAGTCTCGGATGAATGGAAAGTTTTTGTCCAAAGCATATTGGGTAGGGAAAAACTACCTTCATAGGAAGAGATGTGGGCAGCTCTTCAACAAGAGGAGTTAATGAGAGATCTAGTGAAGGTCAACCTCAATGGCAGCTATGGTAGTGGGCACAAAGACAGAGGAGGAGGAAAACACAACTCTAGCATCAAAGGGAAAGTAGAAGCAAAAGCGAAAGGAGGACATTTCGAAGGTGAAATGTTCTAGATGTGGTGAGATGGGTCAGTTTGCATCTCAGTGTCCTTTGAAGCAAAAGGATAAGGATGAGAAGCATGATCCAAAGCTTGCAACTATGAAGATAGACAAGGAAGAGTATGCCATGAGTGCCCACGCATCTCCAGGCGGGAAATGGGGCGATATTGAGCTGTAGTCAGGAGGACTACATATGGGCAAGATCCTTGAGGAGTCCACCTCTTGGATCAATTCCTTGCTATGGGAGCCCAAGATTTAGCAACAATAAGATGGAATTAGTGTCAGATGATGCAGTGGATTGTTTGGAGAGACAAATGCCATAGCTAGAGACTAGACACTGATCAATGTAGAGCAAGGTTGGCAGTAGTGCAGATGGCACAGTTCAGAAGTCAGCAACAACGCAGAAGATTCAGAGGGTAAGAGACTAGAGCAGTCAGATTCCAACATTCATGGTATTACACTGAACACAATTAAGTTCAATTAATTTTGGATGATTTTCAGTTGCTTTTCTTAGCAATTGAGTTGTAATACAGATGCAATGTTAGCAGTGGTAGTGCTAGCAGCATAGTAGATACAACATTTGAGAGGGAGTTGTAGTACAAACGCAGAAGTGGCAGTGGTAGTGTCATGGGTAGCAATATAGTGGCAACAACAACACAGTGTTGGTGGCAACGACAGTGAAGAAAGCAGGTGCTTCAGAAATAGAGCAACATGCAGGTGGACATTGTTGCTAGAGCACTTTCCTCGCTAAGAGGAAGTGTTAGTTTTTGCTAGCATCGGAAGTGATCTAGCATTGAAATTGGTGGAGAGGCTAAGACACATGAATTCTAAAGAACCCATAAATCGTTTGGCGAAATTCCACCCGGAATGTATTTTATTAAAATAATTAATAATTTTAATGGAGTTCTTAGGTCTAAACTTAGGGAAATTAAAATATTAATGGGTATTAATTAAAATATGGGTGAAAATGATCTAGGAGGCAGATCAAGTCATGTTTTAATCTTAGTCGTAAATTAGAGACTTAATCTCGTCCGTTGAAGACTCAACAGGAAAATTATAAGATGGAGGCTTGGGGTTCATTTGGAAACACACACGGAGAGAACTAATTGACCTAGAGTTCGATTTCTGGGGCTAAGAAGCTGAGAAATTCAAACTAGGTGATTATTCAACAATAGAGGGGCAAAGAGAATCTGGGAGGAGGACTTTCTAGAGAATATTTACAGAGAGGTGGAGAGAGCTTGTGGAGGCAACGTAATAGCCAAGAGAGCTAACGCTGGGCCAGTTTGGGCCAACGCAGCCTTGAAGCAGAGCCAAAAGGGGCAGTGCAATACGCAGAAGTCAGAACACCTAGGATAGTTGATGCAGAAAGCAAAAGAGATGACAAAGCGCTGACATAGAGCCTGAAAGGCTGACACAGGGCCTACACAGGGCCAATGCAAAAGTAGTCGAGGTTAGCCAATCTTGTTCCTGAATAAACCAAAATTCTGCCGAATGAAGTGAGGTAAAACTCACTCAGATTTTCCACCAGTATTTTCTCTGTAAAGGATTGCTAGATGAGTATCCTAGATTTGTATTCAGATATTTCTCCTGCTTAATAATAAACCCTTAGAGCTACTGCACCAATTTTCTCGCATTGGGTTTTTCCAGGGACTATTGTGTCCAAAAATAAGTGTGTCCTATGTATCTTGTTCTTCGCTCTATTTTCTGTTTCATGAGATCAAACATTTAATTAGTGTAGGTTACAGAAGTAATTTGTTTTAGTATTCAGAAGAATAACTTGATAATGTATGTTAAAAAAAATCAAGTAGGTGAAGCATATTCAGATTTGCTGCAGTAGGGGTTCCTTCAATATAGAAATTTTCACAATTGTCTCACATGTAGTGGCCAAGGGAACGACCAAAGAGATGTGGGATAACCTCTCCATGCTATACCAGGGAACTTCCGAGCAGTGGAAGATGGAACTAGAGGAGAAGCTAAGATGCATTAGGATGAAGAAGGGGGAAGGCATCGACCCCTTCCTCACTAGAATTCAAGAGATCTGAGACCAGTTGTCAGTGGTTGGGGCAACGCCTCAATCCATAAAGCTAGTGCAATTGACACTAAACAATGTCTTCAAGGAGTTGCAGGTATTTTTCCAAAGTATTTTGGGCATAGATAACTTGCAAAGGTGGGATAGGATGTGGGCCAATTTGCAACAAGAGGAGTTGAGAGGAGCTTTATTAAATAGCTCCATCAATGGCAACAACAACAGATTGAAGTAGGTGAAGAAGGAGGAGAATGTGGCCCTTGCATCGAAGGGTCCCAGTTAGGGATAGGGGGAGCAAAGGAAGAAGAAGGACCTATCGAAGGTCAAGTGCTTCAGATGTGGTGAGATCAATCAATACAGTACCCAATGTCCTCTCAGGAAGAAGGACAAGGAGGAGAAACAAGACTAATAGACAACCTTAACAGAGATCGATAGGCTATCCTCCAAGTTGGAGGAAGACTTCACCATGTTTTCTTATATACCTTCAGGAGTGAGGTGGGGTGACTTAGTGTTGTAGCCCCAGAGTGCTACAGATGGGCAGGATCCTTGAGGAGTCCACCTCATGGATCAATACCTTGCTACGGGGGCCCACGATATTTAGTAGCAGGGTGGATCAATGACAGATGATACAGTTAGATGCCAAAGTGGCAGTGGCAGAAACTAGTAGCAGTGAGATGTTGGGGAGTGTAGTGCAAAGTTGGTAGCAATGCAGAGTCAACAACGACGCAAATTCTTCAGTGGCAATGCAGATACTAGCAGCAGTCAAAGACTCAGGTGACAAATGCATTAGACTAATCACAGTTGATTCAATATTTTGGATGTTTTTCAATTGCAGATGTTGCAATTGCAATAACAACATAGGAGAGGGATTTGCAGTGCAGATGCAATGTTGGCAGTAATTCATGAGGGTCATCAACAACACAGCTGCAATGTATATCAGAGTTGTGCAGTGGTTGGTGGGCAAGAGCTAGACATCAATAGTGTGACAAGAGATGATGCAAAGACAAGTTGATGCTGCAAGGTGTGCAGTAGCACTAGAGCACATTCCTCGCTAAGAGGAAGTGTTAGTTTTTGTAGCATCGAATGTGTTCTAGCCCTAAAATCTTGTGGACAGGTTGGAATACATGGGATCTCCAAAAACCAGAAATCGTTTCTGGAAATTCCACCTAGAAATGACTTAATTAGATTATTAATCAGGTTTAAATATTTCCTAAGTCTAAACTTCGGGATATGGTTAATTAATCAGATTTAATTAAGTCAAGGCGTGAATCATTTAGAAACTCACACAGATCGACTTCAAGATGATCCTAGCCATCGATTAAGATTAATCTTACTCATTGGAGTCCCAACAAAGGATTATAAGAAGTCGATGGGCAACTGGAAAATACACTTGAGCAATTCGATCTCATGAGCAAGGTGATTTCCAGAGAAGTAGCAATCAATTGCTGGAGACAGAGCTAGTGTGATTGAAGAAGTGAGTGAGGGGCAGAGACAATGAAGCTAGAGGAAGGATTCCAGATCTGGTGAATGCATTTGCAGAGAGGCAAGGGAGCCACAAAGAGCCTCTAGAGGCAAAGTCGATTTGCTGGGAGAAATTGATGTTTTCAGTTCCAAAGGTTGGGAAGGAGTCTCAGAGTGTTGAAGAAGCATCTTTATGGTCAGTAGAAGGCATAACGACTTCATCACAGTCCATTTCGAGGCTAGACATCCAACCAGCTACACAGAGCAACGCAGAGGCTGACGTAGAGGCTTAGAGGGTAGAAATTCTAAAGGCAAGTTGAACCAGGAAATTGCTTGTGGGGTGAGGAAAATTCCTCTCCAAATTTTTGTTGGCATGTTTAGTCTAAAAGTGTTATATTTTATATCTAGGCGCCCAACAAATGGGTATTAGAGCTTTGGTAAAACCAACATTTGTATCAAAATTCTATGTATATATTACAAGCTCATTACAATAGAGTATCCCAAGCTAATTTAAAGGATTCATTACATCAAAACCAATGGGCACAAAACCACGGATACTAAAACTATGAACCCAAAAACCACCACTATTAACCTTAACACAATGACTCATTTATCCATTCAAGGTCAACCTAACAATTGTAAGCATACTAAAATAATGAAACTAAAATTATTTTCATTATTGAGTTTTCAATTTTCAAAAGCTATTGGTTGACCACCCTCTATTAACATGACCCCATTTTCAAATCCTAAATCATCACATTGCGGTATGAATGGCTTTGAGAAGTCACGGGTGGCCATTACTAAAGTGGTTGTCATAATCATTGCCAATGATGCAAAACAATTCTTTAGTTGCTTTATTTTATTGAAATGCTTTTTTTTTTTAAACATTCTTTAGTTGCTTTATTTGATTGAAATGTTTTTTTTTTTTTTTTAACTTGTTTGAGAGTGGGGTTAGTAGATATGAATAATGTTTTATAAACCTTCCATGGTATCCTGTTAGTCCTAGAAATACTCTCAATTTGTTTTGGGCATTTTGTAATTGCTTTGATTTTATGAGGTTTGACTTTGATTACTCTTAAGATAAGGTGACCTAGGTGTGCTACTTCATTTTTACTAAATGTACACTATGAACTTTTAACGTTAAATTTGTTTTATTTAATGATGCTGGCTCCTCTTTTTTTTTTTTTAATTTGTTTGAATTGTTTCTTCCAAATTTTGATGTTATTGAGGACATCGTCAAAAATCTAATACGAGCTTCCTTAAGTAGGGTTGAAAACACTCATTCATGGTAGTCTGAAATGTTGTGGGACTATTAGTTACCCTTAAATATTTGGCGTTTTGGGGATTTATTGGAAAATACTGGAGTCCTCTTTTCAGTCTTTTTTTTACAGAATTCGCGACTTTTTCATCACGAATTAAATCAGAATTGTCAAATTTTGGGAAAATTTTGAACTCAATAATCCATGCACATAAGCATTTAAACTGTGATCCAAAGTGCCTAGTTTGAAGAAGTTTAACTCAAAGAAAGCTGAATGAAGGATATTTTGACTGCAAAATGTACAAAGTTGAAAAATCCAGACAAACCCAATTGAAGAACACGACAGGCATCCAGTTTCTTTTTGATCTAGTAATGCAGGATGTCCTCTTCTAAGTCTAATAACAACTATCTAACACTTGGAAGAAAAAATGAATCATCCAAAACGACAGATAGATCAGACGCAGCAGAATCAAGATGATTTGGGATAATTGATGAGTGCCTTGACTGACTTGACATCGTCTCAAAAAGTTCTTCGTCTGCGGATTCACATTCATTCTCAATGTTGATTGCCTCTTGAATCTCCTTTACCACATCTGACATTGTTGGTCGCAGTTTTCCATAAGGTTGGACACAAAGCATAGCTTTCTCCGCAATTTTCCACACGGACTGGATATTGAAATTAGTTCCCAAAGCTGGATCTATGATACTGTGAATATCGCCTTTATCAATATGGAATCTTGCCTGCGCATAAATTCATAGAGTACAAAATAAAATAATTTGGTATCTTGATGCTTTACTGTGAAAGTAGACCGGCTAAGTTCTGTGAATGCTAGGCTATAATGCAATGAAAACAATTTCCTAATTCCCTTCACTGATTCAGAATATAATTCTCCTAACAGGTAAGTAATACTAACCCATTGCACGATGTTCCGGAAATTAACACCAAAACCTTCATCAGAGATAGCTTCTCGACCAGATATCATTTCCAGGAGGACAACTCCAAAACTATAAACATCACTCTTTTCAGTGAACTGCTGAGAGACATAGTACCTGCAAAGAGGGGCTTTGGTTTGGAATTAATGGACAATAAAAATTTCAAATTTTATATTCAAATATGCCAAATGAACGCGAGGATTGCTGTTTATTACTCAGGATCCAAGTAGCCAACAGTTCCACGAACTAAGCTTGATACATGAGTTGTTCCTTCTGCTGCCATTCTTGAAAGCCCAAAGTCAGAAACTTTTGCCCTCATTTCCTTATCAAGGAGGATATTGCTGCTCTTCAAATCCCTGTGTATGATGTTTGGATTGCATCCCGCATGAAGATATTCAATGCCTGTATTTATTGAAGACAATCAGCAACAAAATAGATCTTCCCATTTCATGGATAAATAATAAAATATATTTTACTATATTTGCTCAAGTGAGCAACAACTTTCCAAACAATTAAGGTGTCAAATTCTTGGAGTACAATTCATTGCAAGAAATATTGTGAGCATGACATGCCCTAGAAAAGCAGTGTTGTAGTATGTACAATAAAACACACGGAAAAGTAGATAGCCTAACTAAAAAGAACCTTTAGCTGCATCTTCAGCAATTTTGAGACGAGTGATCCAATCCAAATGTTTTTCTTCACCGGCAGGACCTGTGAAAATTATTGTTAAAAATCAGCCAATAAAAAGTAGCAAGGGACATCCCACATCAAAACATTAACAAATCCAGGAAATGAATGAGACAGGGAAAAGGCAGCATCACCATGGAGATGCTCTCGCAAAGTTCCATTATGCATGTATTCATAGACAAGAATATTTGTCCCTTGATCTTGGCAGTATCCAAATAAAGCAACGAGGTTCCGATGGTGTATTCTCGACATCAGAGATACCTGCATCAATAGTGCAGTTTCTTTTAATCTAGCTTTCCCCTAGAGATCCAGCATCATAGCAAATCGGAAACTATCAACTGTTAGTAGATTCTCTGATCACGTCAGCATGACCGTTTTAAGATAACTATGCAAAGGTTATTACAGTATAACTCGAGACAGCATACAGGATGCTTGAGCGATTTCACAGAATTGAATTACTGTGTGAATCCAGAAAAGCCTATCCAAGGGAAAGAAAAATGCAAGAGGAAGATACAGGAATAACAGGAATCAATGTAATGTGCTACCAAAAGTAGTAAGACAGCAAGAAAAACCAGGCATTACAGTCAAAATAAGAACTGAATCAAGGCATCACAGTAGGTCATGCAAGTAAAGTTCGAAGAAAGTCTCCAAAAAGACGAAGAATATAATTAGCAAGCACTATGAAAAGGACGCTAACATTTTCCATTACAATTGAATACAAGCATTAAGTTTGATTTCTGTTGATATGGACAGAGAAAAATATGAACAAGAAACAAGACTGAAGGTTTAAATGAATGGATGATTCTCCGCTCTGCCATTATTCATGTGTATACATTGTTTTATATTACATACCTATCTATTCGTTACATAACCGTAACCGACTAACCGGTTATTCAGTATGCATCCACTTAATAAAAAATTACATAAAACATTATTATTTGTTGTCAATACTAACAAACTCCACCTTGACAACAATATCCTAATCTCTTGCCCATGCCCATTCATCATCTTTTCTGCAAGCCAAGAGAAGCTAAACACCACTGCAACTTCTCTACTGTTACTGGCTTTGTGAATATGTCT
>APFE031041050.1:0-11069 GCA_000404065.3 Pinus taeda
AAATTATCACAAGTGTTACAATACTCCACACATATTTCTTTTGACTATATCTTTTCTCGAACAAAATGAAACTGAGTGTCAATATGTTTAGTATTTTTATGGAAAACTGGATTGTATGCAAGCTTTATTGTGCTCTGGTTGTCAGTTTTGATGCTGGTTGCTTCTTTCTGACTTTCGCCTGCATCGCTAAGCAATCTCCTCAACCAGATGGCTTCGCATGTTGTTGCACACAAGGCCTGGTACTCAGCTTCACATGATGATAATGCTACAGTACTTTGCTTTTTGCTACTCCACGAGAGAACCCTAGATCCAATACTAAATGCATATCCTGTGATGGATCTACGATCATCCAGGTTGTCTGCCCAATCTGAATCTAAATAACCTGCTAAAGTAACATTAGAAATGTAAGTGTATAAAATACCATAATTACAAGTACCACTAAGGTATCTCAACACACATTTTGCTGCAATCCAGTGACTTTCAAGTGGTCTGGACATAAACTGACTTAGCACACTAACGGAATATGCCATATTAGGTCTAGTTGTCCTGAGATATATCAAACTTCCCACTAGCTGTCTATACAAAGTGGCATCCACCTGTTTTGTGCCATCATCACTGCTTAACTTAAGATTTTGCTGCAATGGTGTTGCTGTTGTTTTACACTATTCCATTCTAAATCTTTCCAACAGGGTTCTAGCATACTTTCCTTGAGTTAGAAAAGTTTGACCAGAATCTTTCCACACCTCCAAACCTAGGCAATAATGAAGATCTCCAAGATCTTTCATTTCAAATACCTGTGACATTTGCTGCTTGATTTCTTTGATCAAATTATTTACATTTCCTGTTATAATCATGTCATCCACATACAAAGAAATCAAAATGATTTGCCTCTGTTTCTTTATCTTGGTATACAGGTTTGGGTCGTTGAGGCTCCTATGAAAACCATGCTGTATAAAAAATGAATCAATTTTCTCATACCATGACCTGGGTGCTTGTTTCAAACCATAAAGTGCCTTATGCAATTTACACACTAAATGCTCCTGCCCCTTTTTCACAAAACCAGGAGGCTATACTAAATAAATTTCTTCCTTTAATTCTCCATTCAGAAATGCAGACTTAACATCTATCTGGTGTAGCTTCCATTTATGTTTTGTTGCTAAAGAGATTAGCATTCTAATTGTATTTAGTTTAGCTACAGGGGCAAAGGTGTCATCGAAATCTATGCCTTCTTGCTGTGAATAACCCTTTGCTACCAGTCTAGCTTTGTATTTTTCTACACTCCCATCTGCATTTATCTTAGGTTTATACAACCACTTACAACCTATAGGGGTTTTTCCTTCAGGAAACTCAACTAAGTCCCAAGTATGGTTTCTATATATTGATTCCATTTCTTCATGCATTGCAACCCTCCGTTCATCTGATTTACTTGCTTCTTCATAATTTGAAGGTTCTACATTGTTTAAAATTTTGGACAGTTAAGCATAGCCTTTCAATCTTTCAAGTAGTCTAGTCTTCCTACCTGATCTTCTAGGTAGAGGACTTACCTCAACTCTATCTGTTTCAGCACTTTCCGGGCCTGCATCATCATTTATTACACTATCTGCTGCTACTTCTTCCTGTTTCTACTCCTGCTCCTCATCTTCGTCACTGTTCATCTCTATCAGCAATGGAATGTGGTTGTCATTGCTAGAGTCTTCCTTTCCATCTTCATTCTGTTCATGAAAAACAACATCTCTGCTCGCAAAAACTTTATGAGTCACGGGATTATATAACTTGTATGCCTTATACTCTGTGTCACATCCTACAAATATACATTTCAAGGCTTTGGGGTCTAACTTCTTTCTATCTGCTTTTTGGTTTGAGTCCAAACAATGCTTCAAAGGGGGTTTTGAAGCCTAGACATTTAGTAGGACTCCTATTCTTTAAATAAACAGCAGTATTAATGGTTTCTGCCCAAAGACCATTTGATGTACCTTTACCTTGAAGCATACTTCTGGCGCACTCCACAAGGGTCCTGTTCTTGCGTTCTGCTACTCCATTTTGCTGTGGAGAGTGTGGCACTATGAATTGCTGTATAATCCCATGCTGCTTGTAGAATTTCATGAGCTCACCTAACCTGTATTCTCCCCCTTGATCCGAACGGAGAATCTTTATCTTCTTTCCTGTTTGGTTCTCTATCATAGATTTGAATTCTTTAAAGTATCGGAAAGCTTGACTCTTTTTGCTTAAAAAATATACCCAAGAGAACCTAGTGCAGTCATATGTAAACAGTAGAAAGTAGTATGCACCTCCTAAAGACCTAGTCTACATAGGTCCACAGATATCTGTATGCACTAGTTCTAGGATGTCTCTTTATTTTCTGTTAACATGCAAAGGGAATTCATCTCTATGCATCTTCCCTAATGCACATCCATCACATTCCAGTTTGATATTATGTAAAGTAGGAAGACCATCGACCATACCTTTCTTTTTGAGTAAGATGAGATCTTGTAAATTGAGATGTCCAAATCTCTGATGCCAGAGATTTTCAGTAGTTGATGTTGCTGCAACCATCGCTTGTCGTGGCATGCTCCTTGCATCTAGTCTGTACAAATTCCCCACGCGTACTCCTGTTGCAACTGTCTCCAATTGGCTATCCTGAATGACACATCCATTCTTGAAGAATTGCACCTGCATGTCCTGGTCTATTATCATAGAGACAGAGATCAAATTCTTCTTAATTCCTGGAACATATAAAACATTTTTGAGATGTTTGATGTCGCCACCAGGTAGCTTCACAGGAATATCCCCACAAACTTTGATCTCATACCCAATGTCATCTCCTAAGTAAATTTTTGATCCACATGCAGACTCTTCAAGAAACTCAAAACAATCTTTCTTACCAGTCATATGCGAGGATGCGCCAGAATCGACATACCATATATTATCCTCATCTCCTTTTGATGCTGAAAGTGCACAGTCGACTGTGAATAATCGAAGATCATGGCTGTGGTCATCCTCTTCTCCAACAAAACACCCCTGATGTTTCCTCTATTTGCCTTTTCTTTCATCTACCTGCCTCTTATAGCATTCTTTAATCTGGTGGCCAGGCTTCCCACAGTAAAAACATCTCTTAACATAATTATCAGCCATACCTCTGAATGATTTCTTTTGAAAAGAGTTGGCCCCTCTTTGTTGCTGCTGCTGCGGTTGCTGATGCTGATGTTGGTGCTGCTGCTGCTTTCCTCTGTACTGTCGCCTCTTCGCCATCAGAGCTAAGTCATTGCTCTGAGTTTTCAGATTTTGTCTTCATTCCTCCTCCTGGAGCAGAATCGTTGTCAGGTCATCAAATGAGGGGGATTTCTCTCTTGTTGACAACCCTAAGATGAATGTCTGATATTCATCGGTCATTCTGTTCAGTGTAAGTGTAACTAGATCTGAATCTGATACCTTCTCTCCAATGGCTCCCAATTTGTCTCTCAGATCCTTGACTCTAGCCATGAATCCACCAACGGATTCATTCTCATCCATCTTTAATGCAAACAATTTTCCCTTGAGTGCCAGAACACGATTTGTGTTTTGTGTCTCGTACAGATTCTTGATTGTGTTCCATATATCCGCGGCTGACTTGCAATCTCTGATATGGGGGATAATGTTGTCTTTGATAGACATCTTCAGTATGACTTTCGCCTTTGTTTCTCTCTTATTCCAATCTTGTTCTTGGGTCGGTGTTCCAATTCTCTGCTCATTTCCCAAGATGATCAACCATGCATTCACACTCTCCAGCAAAGTTTGCATTTTGAACTTCCAGTTAGAGAAGTTCGTTCCATCGAGCTTGCCAGACTCGTGGAGGTATGATTCCAAACTGTTGTTCATTTTCGCCCAACTGAACACTCCAATCGGCCACCACCGGGCAAGTTCGATCTGCTACCACCAAACAGATCAGGAACTTCACTGTGCCACCATCGGGCAAGTCCGATCTGCTGCCACCGAACAGATCAAGGACTTCATTGTGCCACCACCGGGCAAGTCCGATCTGCTGCCACCGAACAGATTAGGGACTTCACTGTGCCACCACCGGGCAAAACCGATCTACTACCACCGAACAGATCAACAAGCAAGCTCCAACACGCCACCACCAGGCAAGGGCGATCTGCTTCCACCGAATAGATCAAGGAGCTGCACTGCGCCACCACCGGGCAAAACACTGATCTGCTTCCATCGAGCAGATCACAGAGCTCTGATTCGCCACCACCAGGCAGGTCCGATCATGGAACCCCAATTCGCCACCACCGGGCAAATCAAATCTGCTGCACCGAGCAGAAATCTCCAAGTGCCACCACCGGGCAAATCCTGATTTGCAACAAAAAATTGCAGATTTCCAGAGAGAAAGAGGTTGGCTCTATGGCGCTCTGAATAGCTAAAAATCTACGCCAATTGCAAAAAAGAAAAATTCACGGTGTCCACGGAAATTCACGTGCTTTACAGCCACGGATCCGCGGCAATTTAGTTATAATTTTCTTGGTGCGCTTTCTAGCCCCAAACCAGCGCCAATTGCCGCGCTTTTTCTTTAAAAAATAGCCCCAATTTGTTTTGTTCTAGATTGGCTCGACTGTCTTCAAAAAAATAAGCGCCAATTGCTCAACCTTTTCTCCAGCTCAGAGATGATCAGTCATCTGAGACCCTTCACTCCAGGTGTTACTGCAGTTCCACCTGATCACACAGACACATTTACATGTACTCCTACCACTACAGAAATGTAACTAATGATACATCCCTAAAAAAAAATCGAGGCTATCTCTATCCTAAGCTATGATACCAAGATAAAAATCACACTTTGAATTAAATGAAGGAGTTGCAGCTCATAGGTGTGTATGGCATCTGGGAGACTGCACTCAAACAAAGAGGAGACTCTCTCTCACGTTCACTCTACATTACATCAAATGAATATTACAATATTAAATACATCACTGAAAAATAGGTAGTTGTAAACAACCTCCTAAACTCTAGGAACTAATCTTAAACTAAGGAGATACATTACAACCATATAACCATTTCTCCATTATTTTTAACTTAAAATCTTGGCCAAAATGGCCAAATCTTATCAAGCCCAAAGAAAGAACCTTGACAGATCCTTATTTTAGCATGGCTTCATTTTTATTTTAGTCAAGCATTACCTAGTTAAGTTTGGTGATGTATGGAATTTTTTTCTCCTTCCGAGTGGGTTTGAGAAACCCTAGGTTTCTGAACAACTGGGTTCTACAATTAGGGTTTCGTCTAATCCTTCATTTTCCAAGCCAATATTGTATGATTCTCATATTGAGGATAATCCTCAAGGGTCATTCCATGCAGACCAAGTGGATGAATTTGACGACAATGAAGTGGTAAAATATGAAGTTATACCAACCCGTGTTACTTGGAGTATGACCAAAAATCTTGAATTCCACTGTGAGGTATTAAAAACCGAATTTAGGGTTAAAAAAGAGTCAAAACCCTCACATTGTAGCCCTTGGTCGAGATCTACAAAACAAGAACAAGTCAATCATTCATGGTGTGATTTACAATCTAAATTCAAGGCCAAATAAATGGAAATAAAGATTTCCATAGTTCAGCAAAATAGGTGAAGGAACACCCCTATAATGGAGGTCTTCTCCGATTTGGAAGCTCCAACCGAGTTGTTGCTGAAAATGACCAAACCTCAAGCTAACGACAATTCTAGTTTTTTTGACAATAATAAATTTGAGCTAGATGATAATAGCAACACAGAGAATACCCCTCAGGACCATTCTATCTTTAACCCTACCTTGCTTAGCCTGTATTGGCATCAACAATTTTTAGTCACTGTGCCTTGCTTGGAAAATCGTATCATCCAACTGTTGCAAGAAAATGAATAACTCAGAGCCATAAATCACTTAAGAAAAAGTCAAAATAAGGAGAAACGTACAGAAACCGAAGTGAAAATGCAATTTATATATACTCATATAATTATTAATCTTTAAATGTGAAGGTTACTATTTCTCCATATTCAAATCCTACGTGTTTATTTAAGTTTCAGTAGAGTTTTTTACGTATTTTTTGTTTTACTTGCCTTTACTAAATTGAAGATGGCTACTACAGAATCTCGATTATGTAGAAGCCCTTGCTTTATTATCATCATAAGTCGTTAATCTTTCTCGCTTTGACTGACAGGTTGTCCAACTGGTAATATTGATTTCAATGAAGTTAGTGGGAGGGATGATTTTCAACTACGCGAGGATCACTTACCATTGCTTCTATGTTATTTCTTTTAATTAGGTAGGGTATGACTTACTGGTCAAACATATAGTATTTTGTAATTTTATAAAGAAAGTTTTATCTTTTTAACAATAATTAGGCTCTCAAGCCTGTATATAAACTTGGGAATTTGAACAATATGGGGGAGAGAATTTTTTGGAAAAGAAATATTGCTCAAATTTATTATGAATTAAGCACCATCTTGATTCTTTGGGCTTGGTTTGCTTTAGTTTAATATAGTTATTTTGTTTCTATCTTCCATGTTCATATGTCTTTTGTCCTCTTCCATGTTTTGTGTAATTTGACTTCTCAAAATTTAGGAGACAAAAACTTATTGTTTTTATGATTTTAATCCATAAACTACCAACATTTTTATTGCATTTCTTTATAATTCACATTAGTTCAATTTATATATGCTCAAATTTGGTTAGTATCATTCTCTAATGACTTGTGTCCTAAGATTGATATTTGATCTGGGCATTCATCTGATCTAGATTGTTGTGAGTTAATTCCAAAGATTTAGGTTATAAAGAAATGTCATATTTTGTGTATGAATCGAATTAATGGCTCACTTATAACAATTTCTTATATGTATTATTATTTCAATTATTGGTTTATTAGTTTTATTCATAAACGATTGACTGGAAGGTTGTTTATTTTACAAAGGTTGTTGCAATCATCCCTTCTATACACCTCGACTGAGAGATAGGAATTAGGATGCATGATGCTAATTATAAAACAAACACAGTTTGATCTGTGTTCATCTAAAACATAAGTACTTGCATTTTTTAGTTATCTATCTTTTATTTATTTACATGAAGGATTATCTTTAATTTTAATTTATAATTGCATATATAAATTAAAATTAGATCGTATTTCAGAATATTCTTATTGAAATGAATATAACAATATTTTGAACTAGATACATTAAAGTTATATTCTTTTCTTTATTGTATTATAATTATGATACTATTTGTATAGAATTCTTTGTGTTTGTTATCACTAACAATAATTTTATTTCTGTATTATATTTCTTTAACTGATAAGTTTACATATAACTAGTAGTTTAGATTTACTACAAATATTATATTAGTTAACATGTAGATTGTATTTCATTATTTATTAACCAACAGTCTTAGGTATATGAATAATAGTTTAGGTTTTATATATTAACATTAGTAGGTGTGTAGGTACCCTTGGTTCTCTTCTTCGTTAGATGAAGGATCCAAAAGCCAACGAAGCCTTAAAACTCGTCGAGAGTGATAACACCAAACAACTTGTGCTATTTAAAGAGATCTGGTATGGGTCACTTATACTTTGTTGACAAAAGGTCATAAACCTGTGTTTTACCACCATTCTTCTAATGCCAACCACTTGATCCATTGTATCTATTTATTGGATGCGACACAATGAATATATATTTCTAAGAATTTATTCACATTCTCAATTTTCCCATTGGATTTAGGATGGTAAGATGAGTTTTGAGCCAATTGAATAGCCAAACAAGAAAATACTTTAGACCAAAAAAATGGATCTCTATCACTTACAATAATCTTCAGAGTTCCATGTATGTTTTGGACTACTTTCATGAAAGAAGTTGCTATTTTATTTATTTTAAAAGGATAAGAAGTAGAGAAAAATGGAAATAATTTTATAGTTGATCTACTACTACCTTAATCACATACTTCCCTTCACATTTGGGAAAACCTACAATAAAATCCATAGAAACTTATTCCAATTTTGACTTGTATAATTAATGGTCTTATGATACCTAGGGTATTAATTGTCTCTTCCTTATTATGTTGAAAAACCACACATTCAACCACAAATTTTTGTGGAACAAATTTACAACCTTCCCAAAAAAAATCATTCTTGGTCATGTGGCAAATTTTCAAGAGCTAGAAATGTCCTCGTATAAGAGAAGTGTGCAATTCTATAAAGACTTTTTGTTTGAGTTGGGAATTATTACATAAATATATAAAATCTTGATACCATAGTGGATCATTATTCGACACAAATTTATTTAATGCATGTGTGTCCTCTTGTAGTTATTGAATGATATTGCATACTTTCTAATATTCTTCTCCGAGTCAAGAAAATTATGAAATTGAAATAGCACATATTAAACCTTATATTTTTTCTTCTTTCTTTGAAAGTGCATCTACTGCCATATTATATTTTCTATTTTAGTAGATAATTTCAAAATTATAACTTAGGTCTTGGTATCCCATTTGTGTTGTTCATTTGAAGATAATTGTTGCTCCAAGAATTACTTCAAACTATCATGATCATTTTTTACCATGAAGTATTATCCTATTAGGTAAGGGTGACATTTATTTACCAAATGTAGTATGGACAACATTTAAATGGGTTTTAGAAATTTCTTTCCTTTAAGTTAACCACTCTTAAATGAAATGGGGTTTCCTTCTTACCTCAAAAATCCATAGATTCCATGGCTTAAAGCATCACAACAAAGGTTGTTGTGAAGTTAGGTGTGGCCAGGAAATTAGTTGTACACATAGCCTCTTTAAGTTTTTAAAAGGATTTGATTGCTCCTCGAGTCCAATAAACATGATTTATTCTCTAATAATTCTATTAGAGGTGCTTCTATTGGACCATATTTCTTGATAAACTTGTGGAAACAACCTATCAATCCTAGGAATCCTGTAAGTCTCTTCAAGGTTTTGGGATTATCCATTCCATCATAGAATTAATTTTGTTAGGGTCTAGTTTGACACCTTCATGAGATATAGTATGACCCAAGTATTCCACTTCATGAACCCCAAAGGTGCATTTGGAATGATTACATATAGTTGTTGTTATAATAGTGTTATGACTTTGTCAGGATGTTGTACATGCTCTTCCCAAGGTTTTTCTATATATTATTATGTCATCAAAAATTACTAGCACGGATTTTCTAAGGGTTTAAAAATAGAATTCATAAATCTTTCAAATGTTGAATATGCATTTGTAAGTCCAAATGGCATAAAAAAAAATTAATACTAACCTTAATGTGTTCTAAGGGCCATTTTTGGGAATGTATTCTTGCCTCATACTAATTCGATGACATCTTGAATGGAGATCCAACTTATTAAAGAAAATCACTTTATACAATTCTTCTAATAATTCATTAATTCCAAGAATAAGAAACATATATTTGATGGTCATTTTGTTGAGTTGTCTATAATATGGAAATATGCACCATGGACCATCATTTCTAATAATCATCACCATTGGTGAAGAGAAAACACATTGGATAGGTTGAATGATGTTGGCCTCTAACATTTCTTGAATTAGATGCTTAATCACACTCTTCTGTGCATATGGACACTTCTAAGGCCTATATTATGTGGTACACCTCTAGGTTACAAATTAACCCTTATTTGATTAACAAACATTATTTTTTTCCATTATACAACCCCATTTTTCTATGGAGTATATGTAGTTTTCTTATGTTTGTCAATATCATTCTCCTTACAAAACACATCAAACTTCACAAAACAAAGCTCACTATCAATTCTTAACTCCCGAATCTTCCAAGAAGTTTGATATTCCATGAGAGCTTTGAACTCCTTAACTAAATAAAACCCCTATATTTAGTTCTAAGAAAATATACCTATGTTCTTTTAGAATAATCATTTATGAATCACACATAACTATAAACCTTATAAATTGAAGAAACTTTGACTGGACCAAACATGTTATATTTATTTAGGTCCAAAAACCTAGAATATTTGTGAGGACTAGAATAAATTAAACACAATTACGTTTTCCATATATGCAATTCTTACAAAATCAAATTCAAAGCACATTCATTTAATCCATTAACAAGATTAAATTGGGTTTTGAAGGCATGTAGTGGTCTAATATTTGGTCTTGTAGAAATTTTTGTTCTATAAATAACTTTCTTTTGAAGCACAATCTTGTTTAGATACTTGAGAAGCATGACCACTATAAGTAGATGTTCTGATATGAAGGCATAAACTCTATATATATCTCCACTACATAAATTAATTAACTATGACACTAAATGGAACATGCATTGAACTAAAACAAAGTGCCCACATGAACACCCTTAGCGAGCACCATATCTCTTTGGATCATCTAACAACCTTTGTTAGTGAAAATAACACAAAAACACACATCAATAAGTTTGTTTATTAATAATAGGTTCCATGCTAGATATAGAATGTGCAAAAATCCACTGACCCCCTTCAATCTACCAATTGGGAGTTTGATCAAGACTCTACCATGACCAAATATGATGAGAGGAGAGTTGTCATCAAGGTATACCATCCCACCTTCATATTTCTCATACACTAGAAACTAGTCCCAAAGGGAAGTCATATGAAAGGAAGCTCCAAATTATTCAGCCACATACTCTAGCATACACATGTTGAAAAATCTACAACAAAGGTATCTTCACCATCATCTTGAGAATATTTTTAAAATCATCATCAACATCATCCTTTTCCTTCTTATTTTTATTTCTCTCTTCCTTGTAACATCCTTTGAAATGTTTAACCTTGCCAGTTCTAACATTTTACCTTGGACTTTCTAGGAGATTTATGTCTTACATGGAATTTGTATCCTTTCTCCTTTGCTTTTCCATGAACATCCAAAGAATTATTACTAACTTGTCCCATGACCATTACTATAGAAATTTCACCTGTAGAACAAACCAATATATGTAATGTTCTAAAGCATAATACTTGTTCTACTTGTACAAAACATTAAGTAGAAGCATAGTCGAATTCATGAGCAACATCAAGTAGAAACATGCATAACTGATCAAGAGAAATAATCACACATAACAC
>APFE031041050.1:15691-50003 GCA_000404065.3 Pinus taeda
TATACGAGAAAAAATTTAATCCCTCTCAAGGCATATTAACTTCATATTTAAAATAAATCTATCCCAAATAAAAAAACCTAAACTTCACTTTCAAAACATCACTGGCATTGGAACTGCCTTTGGAAGTATTCGAACTGACTTTGCTAAAAGTCTTGATCTCCTGTTTATTTTCGTGACAGAGACACGCTTTCCTTTGTTTTTTGGAATCTGGTTATAGACTTTGTCGCAAAGCTTCACGTGCCCTTGATTTTTATAGGTATATATATTGGAATTTTCACCCGCCTTTGAATAGTCCTCACACCAAAAACAAAATTCTATGTGATTTATTTGAATGTTTGATAGATCTTGAGTTAAAATGAGTCTAAGCTAGTAATAATATAAGTCTAGATAGTAATAATGTAAATTATTAAATCTTTTAAGATTAACATGGAAGATGTGTTATTTTAAAAACCAACCTAGAACTATTTAATTTTGTATCTATCCACCCTTTAGAGGTTCAAATCTTTTTTCACTCTCAAAAAAAATTGCACCTCCAACGATTTGATACCTCAACAGCTTAATAGATGTTTGAATTCAAATGAAATCTAAGTTGGTTTATATATATATATATATATATATATATTATATATATAATATTATATATATATTAAAAAGTTATTTCCCAATCAAATAAAGTATAAATTTTTAACAGAAAAGTGGTTGGTTTTTGGTAGGGATAAAGTGGCCATAAATAACACTAAAATCCCAATCAAAATAAGTCTTTTTGGAAAAAATGATAATTTCTTACCTTAGAGAAAAACAACATGAAAACAACCATGGGTTAAAGAATACTAACGCAAAAATCAAGGGTTATCAAAACTTGAAATCCAAATATAGCTCATGTTTAGATAAAAAGACAACATATTTTCCATAAAAAAACATATATCTTAATTACTAATTCTTTTTATTATAACATCTCTTTCACAACAGTGAGAAAGGGCTTCTCCACACAATAATCCATAAATATTTTTTAAAAATTGGATCTCCCCATTAAAAAAGTATTTAAATAAAAATTGATATTAGGCTGATATGGTATTTCTTAATTCCTAATTTATTGCATAACCATTGGATTAGCTAATGTAAATTGATAATTTGTAAGAATTAATGTAATAATGTTATTATCAATAATATTAATATAAATATAATTAACCATATTTAATTAATAATTAAATATTATATTGTTACTAATGTTATTAAATAATTAATAATAATAAATAAATAAAGATAATAAACAAAAAATTATAACTAATAATCGTTAAATAAATAATAATGAAATAATTACGAAATAAATATTTAATAAAAATCAAACAACAATTTAAATGTGGTTGATAGGAAATTTAACTCTAAACACTTCCACTAGAATATAGTTATTAAATGCTAGTCTCTTCCAAAACACACCGAGACCGATGACAAAAGTTACACCAATTCAAATCAACAAGCTAATGATCACAACCATTCATGCTTTCCAACCAATCCCTTCTCACATTGTCTTTCATTTTTGCATAACGTTGAAAAGAAAAGGGCGGTGAAATCTGCAAACTATCTATTGATTTCACTCTTGATATAGTTGTAAATGTCAGACCCTACCTCTATATGTCTCCAATATCTATAGTGGCTCATTGCAAGAGAATAATATTAAACCTAATGGATAAATATTATAAACCCAAGGTATAAAAACCCTAAAATAAACGTCCTTGACCATGATTCACCATCATTGATTTTCATACTGAGACAGTGTTTGTCACAATATGAAGTTGGACCATGGTTGACCATGGTCAATTTTCATATTGAGACAATCTTTGGCACATTGTGACATTGGACCATTGTTGACCATGGATGACCATGAATCTAGACCCAAGCAATTTATATTAAACCCTAGGATTAATATTATAAACCCTATGAATAATATTATGCCCTAGGAATATTAACCAAATAAACCCAAGGGATTGATATTATAAACCAAAGGGAATAACAAACCCAATGCATTAATTCTAAAACTCACAGGTATTATAAACCGAAGGGGCTAATAATATAAATGAAATTTATATAAACCCTAAAGGATTGATATTATAAACCCAAGGGATTAATATTAAAAACCCAAGGGATTAAAAACTAAATGAATTGATAATTTAAACCCAGCGGATTAATATTATAAATCTACGGTATACAAACACTCAGAACGATATTATAAACCCAAGGAATTAATATTAAACCCAAGGGATAAATATTATAAACCCAAGGAATATAAACCCTAAGATAAATATTTATCACAATGTGACATTGGAATATGGTTGACCATGATTGATTTTCATATTGAGACAATTTGTGTCACAATACAATGTTAGGCCATTGTTGACCATGGTTGGCAATGATTGAACCCAAAGGTATTATAAGGGACTAATATTATAAATACATGATATATAAAGATTGATATTATAAACCCAAGAATTAATACTAAAATCCCAAGGGATTAATATTATAAACACAAGGTATGTAAACCCTAAGATAAATATTATAAACCGAAGGGAATAATAAACCCAAGGGATAAATGTTATAAACCCAAGGAATATAAACCTTAACATAAAAATATTTGTCACAATGCAATGTTGAAATATGGTTGACCGTGATTGATTTTCATATTAAGACAAATAAACACTAAAATAAACATGGTTGACCATTATTTACCATCATTGATTTTCATACTAAGATGATGTTTGTCACAATCTATCGTTCAATGATGATTGACCATGGTTGATCATGGTTGATTTTCATATTGAAACCATCTTTGGCACATTGATACATTGGACCATCATTAACCATGAATGACCATAAATGACTATATATATACCCTATCGACAAATAATATTAAATTTATTATAATATATGTTATTATTCATAATAAAATTAATAAGTTGGGATATATAACACAATTATATGATAGTATTTTTTCTTTTTTAGTATACATGATGTGATATATAACCTAACATAGGTGTATATTTCCATAATTAATGTATGTTGAATATGATATAAAAAAATATATTAATAACTAAAAAAAAGTTTATATTCAATTCAAATAAAATATAAATATTTGTAGTCACTTTAAATAAAATGAATTGTATATATATACTAGAAATTGCCCCTAAAGGTGCAAAGATACACTGGAGGAAATAGAACATGGAAATATGAAAACTTAAAAGATGGAGGGTAGGAAATGTGTTCAATCTTGTAACATTCTCAAATTTGTGTCAATGCTTGTACATATTATATCCAAGCTATAACATGTCGGGTAATTATGAGAAACATTAGTCTTTAAATATCTAATTAGTCTATAGGGCCTTGGATAAATGACAATTGGGTGGGCGGGCTCTTAAGGCAGTCACTCCTAGATGCTAAGTTACATGACAATGATGTAGCATGCCAACAAAAAAAATTAGATATCAAATTTTAATTTTATATTAAATGGATTCTTTAGGGATAATAATTTAATTTAAAATTTGTCAATATAATTTTTTACTTAAGTTAATAAAACATAAGCATAAATATTAATATATGAAAATTAATCTAAATTTTGATTGCTAATTTAATATATTAATATAACTTTAAAATTTTAAAGTCAAAGTTTTCAATATTTAAAATTTTATGAAATATTTGTAAACCTAGTCTCGTCAAATATTTGCTAACTTTATGCGAAAAACAAATTTGTTTCTAAATGGTAGCATGTGTGCTACATATGTTCAAAAATATGAATAGTATCAGTTTTTAAATAATAATTCAGTTTTATAAATTTAAAAATAAAATATTAAATTATAAATGGGCCAAATGTTAAGAGCATGTGTTTTCTCCTAAGAGGGTTTCACAATGTTCAAATGTGTTTTTTCCTAAGAGTTCACATGTTCAAAACCAGAGGGGGTAAAGTATGTATGTCTTAGTAGTCAAAGCGAACAAGGGGGTCTCATACACCAATTTGGTAATATAGAATTTAAATAATAAAATAAATTAAAATATATGATATGATTTTATTGTTATATTTTTAAATAATAATAATAATATTGGTTTTATGACAATAACATTTTTATTTAAATTAGTTTTTGAGTTTTTCAGCCAATTTAATTGGTAATAGTGAACTTAATTGGTAATGGTTTTGTAAGTTTAGTTGATAATAGTTGTGTTATGGATTATTATACTAATTATGAAATGATAATAGTAAGTTTAATTAATAATGGTTTTAGAAATTTAATTAATAATAATTTTGATATGAATTATTATGTATTTTGGTAATAGCCAATTTAATTGGTAATGGCTTTATCAACTATACCCATTCTTACATATAGGGATTTTTTTTTTAATTGATTGATAACTCATCTAAAATCCAAAAAAAGTATTTATAATATTTCAACAACTCACAAAAAAACATAATAACCAATTTATAAAAACCCTTTTCCTTCTTGAATACTTTGAAACTATGGCCACGAAAATATCACATATTTCATTACTGCAAACCCCAATTGGATCACGACATAGAACCATGAATGATAGCTTTAGAAAATGTTGTTGGTATGGGACTCTAGCTTTCCAGGCTTTTCAAATTTCAATTGTTATGTAGGCTTTTCAAAATTTCACTATTCGATTGGGTCTCCTTTCTAAACTGTGGTTTTCATTTATGTCTTCAAAGCTTGGGGTTGGATTCATGTTCCAATGGATGGATAGTTCCTGCAACACTCCACTCCCTTTGTTATGGTTTGTTTTATTTAAAGGGAGAGATCCCTGCTGGTCCGTTGAGTGCTAGTGACATTTATACCTATTCATTCATTTTCTTGTATTATTTGGTAACATTTATCAAGCTATCTTTAGTGCGACTTTTTGGAAGCTTTTCTAGTGGGCTTTTTTCAGTTTAATTTTTGGTTTAATATTTTTAAAATCCAGTAGGAATTTATTGAAATCACAAGCTTGATGGGTAACCCCTGCACAATTGAAGTGTCCTAGGGGTTTTTGAGGGTGTTGAATCGATATATACAGTAAAAAAACCAGTATAAATAACACAAATCAAGATTTCACATCAAATTTTTCCATCGGATTCGACACCAGCAAGTCCAAAAAGTCTGACTAAAGAAAACTCCAACATTTATACCCATTCATTCATTTTCTTGCATTATTTATGATGATCAAACTATATCATACCCTCATAAATATTGTTTTCTTATTTAACCAACATAAATCCATCTCAAATAAGGATCTAACATGAGCAGAGAGGGATCCAATTTATTCACATGCAAAATTTTTTATGAGCCGACATTATTTAAATGTTTTGTATAATTTTCTTTTTTTAGTTTTTAGATTTTTTTTATTTTTATTTTTTGGCAGACATGAGCAAAAATTCAACTTTGATGACAGACAGACATAGCTACACATCATGTTGGGTTGTAGAATGAGCCTCTCAACTCAATTAATAAATGAGCATAGGGCCAATGTTCCAACCAGAATCATGATAACAAAATGGGAAAAATATATTTACAGATATTTGAACTATAATATCCATAATATATTTTGCAATTGTTAGGGGAAAATATAAATATTAATATAAAAACTTGAAAGATGCCATTCAAACCAACATCTAAGGATATCACTTTTAATATTTTATTTACACTAACATTTTAATATTTTATAGAATTTTAAAATTTTCAATCAATGCTTTCTCACACTAAGTAATATGGGCATTAAATATTTGGGATTAATTACCAGCCTAAACCCATCGTAACTCTGGATCTACAAAGAGTGGAGAGCTCAAATCTCTTTTCACTCTAAAAATGGTTTGCACCTCAAGAAATTTTATCCCTCTAGCCACTTAGTAATTACATAATTAAGATGGATCTGTGCTGATTTAATTATTTAACTATTAATTATAAATATAATTATTAATTATTTATCAAGTAATAATTTTTTTTTTAATTTCTTTTCCAACACAGTGGAATCTGGGTGGTCTAATTTGTTGATCTATATGTGCAAATTTTTTTAGAGTACAAACCTGCTAAAATGTTTGTATGTTGTTCTCCAATGGATATTTTTTCAAAATGACTTTTTTGAGCCAGCCTTCGATTATATTCATTAGGGGAGAGATGTCTAATGTTATGTAGGGACCAGTTATTGATATAGTACTGGTCCCACCAAACCACCAGAAATTGAGAGATATGCAACCAATATTTAAACAAAAATAAATAACATTAAGTGAAAATTTGTTTTAAATTGATATAGTTCTGGTCCCACCAAACCACCATAAATTGAGAGATGTGCAACCAATATTTAAACAAAAATAAATAACATTAAGTGCAAATTTGTTTTAATTTATGTCCAAAATTTCCCAAAACATTGACAAGGTCCACAACTGTCCATAAATAGCATCTTAATACTTAAGAGTACAAATCATATTGACCCAAATTGAAAACCAATAAAACCATAAACCCTTCCAAATTAGTCTATTCTAGAAGTATAAAGTAGTAGTCACTTCAACCCCCACTCATCAAAACTAAAGCTATGTATACCAAATAAATATATACCTGAGCATAATAAAAGTGAATGTATGTTAGCCATAACTACTGTGTTGTTCAACATTTAAACCCACTGTATTCAATAACTGACACCCAACCCAATAGCTTCAATAAATGACACCCAACCCATTCTATTTCAGAATCATTAAAATAGGTCAAAGCACATGGATCAACAAAAAACAAATTCACAACCATTGTATCACATCCAAATCAATCCAGATCACACATTCAAAATGAAGCCATTGCAATCCATGTCCATCCTTGCCACCAACTAAATTCAAGTGCAAAAAACTATAAAATAAGTTCAACCACTACTAAAGTTGCATGTTTAACATTCAAATTATTCACCAGCCCTCGAGACAAACCATCACAAAACATTTGACAATATATTCAGGTTAGTTATTTCAATTACAACACATTTTTCTTACAGTTGTATTTTCATTTCTCTCAATTTTTATTTTAGTTCTTATAGTTTCATTTTCATGAAAATATATATTTTTTCTATTTTTCTATATTTTGAATCATTTTAAAGTTGATTGGAAAATATGACACAACCATAATGAAGAGTATTGGATAATATGGCTAGCTACAGATGAAAAAGAAAAAAACTCATGGAGATAAAATTTAAATTGAATTGACAACTACATATCCTAATTCTCAAACCACAGATGTTCATTTCTTATTTTATTGAAAATAGATATTTCATTAAACTTTTTTCTTGAGCAAAAATAAGTCCAAAAATCAACGTGTGATAGACAATCCAAATCAACATATTAACTAGAAAAGGAACGAGGTGACAATTTTTATAGTTGAAATCCCTCCTAGAGCTTCTTTCATGTCTGAAGAGTGTTAGCTATAGGAATAACAATAGTATTGACATTAGGTCTCTATGTTGCCAAAGAACCCAAATGATAATTCAAGGATAGCCCCAAAGAAAACAAGCAATGTAGAAGTTTATGAAGCATTACAGTCAATAATAAGTAGAGGGGTTTGTTCATAGTACAAGAGGAAGGTGGACACCCAAGGAAAACAAGCAATGTAGAAGTTTATGAAGCATTACAACCAACCATAAATAGATGGGTTTTCTTAGATGACAAGAATGTAGAAACCCAAATGATCTTTTCAGAAAATTCAATACTAAAAGAATGCAAATATGTGAGTAGAGGCAGACATGATAATGATATAAAAAGGAATGAAAACGACTTAGATGACAATAATGTAGAAACCCAAATGATATTCTGGGGAAATTTGATACTAAAAGCATGCAAATATGTGAGTAAAGGCAAATATGATAATGATATGAAAAGGAATGAAAATGATGCAGCATTGAATCATCTGTGATGCAACCTAACAATAAAGTAACTTGTCTCAAAGAATATATATATATATATATTTTGTTCAGATCTTGGTACTTAGAGACCTAATGAAACTAAACAATATTGACAAACACGAGGCTAAACAATTTAATTCGAATAACAATTTATAAAAAAGAACTAAACCATATCAACATCTTAACTAGAAATATCACTTTGTTTAGTTGAAATTCATAGGATGTCTATGAGTGTCTCCAAAAGTGTTAGAATTTATAGTTTTCAACATTTAAGGATTAAATTTAATTGAGACAACAATAAGCCAATGCTCTTTATAACTAGGTCCAAGAACACATCTAAGTCTACCCTCAACAGCCAAACGAAAGAAAGAATTTGTCAAATTGGTGTTGCCTGGATTGGGATTGCAAGGTGTCATTTCACCATCCCTTGGAAGCCTCTCATTATTACGCACTCTGGATCTTTTTCAGAATAATTTGACAGGAAGAATTCCAATGGAGATTGGGTAGTTAAAGGTGTTGGGAGTTCTCGATCTCAGCTTTAGTTTTCTCTATGGTTATATTCCAAAAGCGCTATGTAATTGTACAAAGTTGCAATTGATTCAATTCTCAGTAAACAACTTGGCAGGGAGTATACCAACATAAATTGGTCATCTAGTCTAGTTGGAACAACTCTGCCCGAGCAACAATAATCTTAGTGGAAGTATTCCAACTTCTCTGTGCAAATGCACTTCTCTCCAGATGTTTTCCATTGGATACAATGATCTCACTAGTACAATCCCCTCTCTACCCTAAATCTGGCTGAAAATAGCATGGTGGATAGCATACCTAAAGCTATTGGCAATTTGACTGGGCGCATCTGCCTAAATCTTGCTCAAAATAACTTTACTGATAGCATACCTGAGCCATAACAAAATTGAGACAACTGAGCACCTTAAATTTAGGGGCAAACAATCTAATTGGAAAAATACCAGAGGGCATTGCCACTTTGAACCATCTTCAACAACTTTTTCTAAATGAAAATCATTTTAGATCTACAATTCCAAAAGGCATAGGAAAACTTCTTTCTCTTACAAAATTATTGTTGAATTCAAACAATACTTCTAGGAGCATTCCTGAAAGTATTGGCGATTTGGTTGCACTTCAACAATTAGATATATCTAAAAATGATCTAGAGGGACCAATCCCGGATCATATTGACCAATGTGTGGGATTAGAAATGTTAGATTTGTCCAAAAACAAGTTGAATGGAAAAATTCCTCTAGATCTTGGTACTTAGAGACCTAATGAAACTAAACAATATTGACAAACATGAGGCTAAACAATTTAATTTAAATAACAATTTATAAAAAAGAACTAAACGAGATCAACATCTTAACCAGAAATATCACTTTGTTTAGTTCAAATTCCTAGGATGTCCATGAGTGTCTCCAAAAGTGTCAGACTTTAAATTTTTCAACATTTAAGGATTAATTAAGAAAAAAACAATAAGCCAATGCACTTTATAACTAGATCCAAGAACACAGCTAAGGTTACCCTCAACAACTAAACAACTTCCAAAAGTACCATGTCTTCCCAATCCAAACCTAGGATGTATGTGGTCACTATGAATAACAATAATGACAAACATGAGGCTAAACAAATCAATTCAAACAACAGTTACTACTAGATCAACATCTTAACCAGAAAAAGAACCAGGATAACACCAAAGAAAACAAGTAGTGCAGAAGATTATGAAGCATTACAATCAATAATAAGTAGAGGGGCCTTCTCATAGTGCCAGAAGAAGGTGGAAACTGACAGTAGTTTTCCAAGTACAAATACAATATGGTATTTTAAGTGTAAAAACAAGTTATCAAAACAACAATCACTGGTAATTTTGAAGGCATACAACAAATTCATTTTGTAGATTTGATTTTTCAAGGATACTAACATACATGTTGATAATTGCCTGTAATAAAGAAGAAGTATTTTTCGCTTGTATGAAAGCATAATTTTCAAATAATCTTAACTAAATGCATGCAATAATTTTGCAGGTTGTTGCATCTATGGCAAGTGTTAGTTATGCTACTCGTAAAAGGAGAAGTGACAGGAGAGTGACAAGGAGTGCCCAACCGCAATGCCCTTCTTTAGATGAGGACATGACAAGTGATGTGAATGTCAACAATGCCCCAAGCAATTTTGTTGAGGATGACCATGCGACTAACGCTGATGTTGTCACACTATCACCCACAGAGCCACCGTCAACAACAGTTCAAGGGGAAAGTTCAACTAAAAATATCAACACTATAAGAGGTTGGAAAAAGAAGAAATGTTAATTGCAATTAGCGAAATAGAGTTGAATGGATGTTCAATTTAGGCATCTGAAAAAAAAAAAAAAACATGGTATTCCTCCCTCATCAATACATTATTGGATAAATGGATTGACTCATACAAAACATAGGGGGCCTCTTACAATTATCACTGAAGAGGAGAAGGCCAAGGTGGTTGGGTGGTGTAAAGAGATGGCCCAATTGGGACATGGGCTAGAGTTGATACAACTCAAATCCACAGTTGCTCAAATCTGTCAAGGGAGGCCAAACCCATTCAAAGATGGGTTTCCTGGTAAATCATGGTGGTTTAGGTTTAAAAAAGGCATCCATACCTTGTATTTCATACAACTGAGGGCCTTGACAAAGACAGGGCATTAAATTTGTGCCCTGCAGTTGTATGTAAGTTCTATGACACTCTTTCTAGTACTTAAGATAAACATTCTTATGGTGAAAACCATATATGGAACTATGATGAAACATGTTTACAGGCAGGAAGGGATTGTGGCATGTGGGTAATTGCCAAGAGAGGGAGGTGAAATGTGCCAAATATTTTTCCTAAGAGCAGGAAGTGGATAACTATTTTATGTTGTGTCAATGAAATTGGTACTTCAATCCGAGGATTTTATCTATTCAAAGGTAAAAATCAACTGAAAAACTATATACAAAACTGTGAACTAGGTGCATGCATGGTTGCACATCCCCATTCATGGATGACTAAAGAATTGTTTTTAAATTGGCTTTGTCACTTTGCTGCATCTATACCAAGTGGTGTCTCACCTAATTACAGACACCTATTGATATTAGATGGCCATGGAATCTACATGGTTGTAAAAAAAATTGAGGAAGCAAACAATTTGGGCATCAACTTGTTGACATTGCCCACTCATACCACTCACATATTGCAACCCCTTGATGTTAGTGTGTTTGGCCCTTTCAAGAACTATTTCAGGTCATAGTGTGTTGCATGGATGGCAAAGAATCCAGGGGTTGAGGTGACAAGGTTCGAGCTAGCAAAGAATGCAAGTAAATAATTTAAACGGGCTCTGATACCATCATATATCAAGGTTGGTTTTTGGAGGACATGAATCTGGCCACTGAATTATGATGCTCTTATGCATGATACTGGTTGTAGCCAATCGTTTCATGTGGATGGTCAGGAAGAAGGGCATGTCCAAATAGGTGTTGAAGTGCAAGAAGTAGATGAACATGATGATGTGGTTGCAGCTGGAAATATGATTTCCCTCTCTCAAGGACACTTATATGGTGAAGATTATGAAACTGTATGTGAAACACGGTATAATCATGAACAAATTCACAGTAACATGGAGGTTGTTCTACCAACTCAAGAACATGAAACTTTTGTTGTTGATATTGTTAATGACGTTGTTGAACATGCAGTTGACAATGACCAATTGACATTACCAAGCCAAGTAACCCCACCGTCATGGCTGGTAGAAGCCATGGTTAATTTGAACGAACTTAGTGTATCAACAACCAATGAACAAAGCATGAACATGCCTGCACAACCAGCAAAATTGAACAATGAAATTGTTCATTTTTTTGTGGAAAATAGATCAATGGAAGAAGATGAATCATATAATGAGGCATCAAATGGAGATAATAATATATTTCAATCAGCTGTCTCGGATACTAAAAGGGAAGTACAAAGTAATGACATGCAGGTGGGAGGGTGGAGAAGTTACTTGGTCAGTTCCTAAAGCTACCAGTGGAGAGAGTTTCAATGAAAAAAATCAAGGAACACGAGGTAGTCTTCATTTGGGTTCAGAGTTACTCACCTCAAAAGACTATATAAACCTATTAGTTGAGTCTGAATAAAAGATTTGAAATTCAGGAATTAAAACAGAAAAAGAAGGATCTATCCAAGGAGAAGAAGGCAGTAAGGATTTTTGTAGCACAATGTCGAGAAGATGAAAGGCTTGAAAGAGAGATAACAAGGCAAGAGAAGGACCAACAAAAAGAAATGGAAAGATAGGAAAAGGAATCAATAAAGGATAAACAAATGCTTGGAAAGGAACAAGGGATGACTGATATAGTTCAAAATGATGAAAGCACAGTTGATGAAACCAGGATTATGTCAAACACATTGGAAAATATAGCAAATAATACACCAATATTCCAATACCTCATAAATATTCAAGTGCCTCACTATAAAAATGGGGGTTTACCCACTTGCCTTATTCCTACCAAAGGAGGTGTCAATTCTATGTATGCTCATCACACACCTTCATTTGATGCAGGGGATAGTAGGGAAAATGTTAGGTATGGCATGGTTGGAAGGTGAAAATTGGACTCAATCATATGGAAACAATCAACCATTTCCTAATCAACCCTTTTTAGGTAGGCCAACCTACTTGGTTCAAGCAGATAACTTAGGGAGTTTTGGCATTGAAGATTCTCAAGGTCATAAGGAATAGGGGTGTCATATGTTTTTGGTTCTAACCACATTATGACATTGTGTATTTTGGATGGATTGTCTCATTTTCTTGTCATAAAAATATTTTGGCTTACAACTTAGGTTGCTTTATTTCATATTGTTTGTGGCATTGTAACCAAAATCCATTTTAGAAGGAACAAATACATTGTAACCCTTGATTTCATTACCGAAGGGGAATTTCATCTTCCTAATTTATTTATGTATAGTTTTATTTTAGGACAAAAATCCCGAGGGATTAACTACAACGTTCTCCCTTAAGCCAATTCTAAAATATTTTAAACTTTTATCCTTAGACTCTTGTGTTTGCACTAAAGAACACTAGAAGGTAAGGATATTCCTAAGGAACCTCTAAACATTTTAAACTTTTATCCTTAGACTCTTGTGTTTGCACTAAAAAAATACTAGAAGGTAAGGATATTCCTAAGGAACCTAGAGAGAATAGTTATTGTTGTATAGGGTAATGGAAAATAGTGCCATATCTATTTGATGGTTGGACAAGGGCTAAAAGAATTTATCTAGAGTAGATTGGTTGAATCATGAGAAATTAATTGCACTGAATAATGAGCTTAAAGATGTATTGCACTGAATAATGAGCTTAAAGACGTATAGTAGATTTCCTTTGCACTTGTGGCAAGAAAGCATGGATTGGAGGTGCAATCCATTGCTAATTCCTACAGTTGGGTAGTGAAACACTCAATAATTGCCTTTGCACTGGACATCATAGTCTTTATTGGAGTGAAACCCATTGTTGATCCTCATAGTTAGGCAGTGAGACACTCAGTAACTGGTTTGGCAGACTTCTTTTGATTTTAAATGGTGTTCATATTCATCTTTGTATGGATTGCTTCATTCTTGTAATCTGTTGTATGATCCATGAATTAAATTGTTAATGAATAAATTATGTTTATAAAATAGTTATGTAGATAACATTGATGACATTCTCCTACGTCATGCTCGTGATTAAATCTGATTGTAAACAAAGTAGAGTGCCCCAATGGCCAAGGAATGCTTTGGGTATGCGAGAACTCAATTGGAGAATTAAAAAACAACATAACTTACTTGATAATAGGAGCTGGTGCATTTTCAAAACAATGTTTTTAGAGGATTACTCTGTTTCCTTAAGCTTAAGAATGGTTGCATACCATAAATATTCGACTCACAACATAATAGAAAATTACTCAGTACATACCTAAACATGATAAATGATTTTTTTTCTCAATAACATAAAAGAAACATGATAAATGATTTTGTTTCTCAATAACATAAAAGACATGACTGTTAGTTCACTCTCAATAACATAAAAGACATGACTGTTAGTTCACTTATTGATTGAAACAACCTGTATTAATGCCTAGGAGATAGACAATATTTTAAGAAAACCAAATAGATAATAATGGATGAGGGGTTGACTCTATAGATCATTGGCACTGCCTTTCTGAACAAGGAAGGTCACTTCTTTCTTTCTTTTGAGATATTACGCATTGGAAGTTATTTTTTTTAATTAGCTTATCCACATATGTCATACAAACATAGAGGTTCATCCACCCTGCATTGCAAGACCAATTCACTTGTCTCAATGCACTAATATAATTTTTTAATATAGGAAAAAAAATTATTAAATTAAAAATCATTCTACATCTTTGGCTTGCGACATTTAACCAACATAGACAATAACCCCCATTATCGTGGTATGCACTCCATCAAAGACTTCACCCATTGGCCACACTATAAGCTACTTATTAACTCCACCCTACTCTCACTTGCCTAAAGTTTTACAAATAACTCTATAAGATGAATCTACAACTTGTAAACTAAGCCATCCAATACCCTCAACAAGCTCACTGATCCACTTGATATTGCCACTACCTTGCTACAAACATGATCTGTATATAGAAGAAAGTCAATATCCCATTCTATTCATTATTGAGGCTCTAAGAGAAGGTCACATACTTTTCTCAAGCAGCCCAATTTAGCCCCATACAGAAAGCCAAGATACAGAATCCCAATCACAATTTCGCATATTTCCCAAGAGGAATGCCCTTCCCTAGTTGCAGAAACTAGTACAAAATAGATTTTAATATATTTCGAGACATATTAGTTAAATAAAAAGCATAATGTCAAATTAGTTTCAAAATATATGAAAATTTAGAATTTTTGTAGTAGATTGACCATAATCATTCAAGCATCAACCATTTAGTAGCTGAAACTTATAACATTGTCATCAAATGATCAAATATAACATCAACCTTCAATTTTTAACACACAACATTTGTCATTGATAAAAAGAAAGAAATGAATACTCAGAAGCAGGAACAGAGGAACAAACCCTAAACCCTAAAATTCTCAAAGCAACAACATAGAATTTTGAACCCTACAAGCAAGACTATATAAGAAACACTACAAGAAATCATAAATAGTAACAGAGGGCAAAAATTCAAGCGTTGAAAAACACAACAGCGCAACTAGAGTTAAATTCCCAAATTCCAGACAACAAATTTAAGTGTTGAAGGACACCAGAGTTAAATTCCCAAATTCTAGACAACAAATTTGAGGAACAAATGAATACTCAGAAGCAAGAACAAAGGAACAAACCCTAAAACCTAAACTTCTCATAAACATCCTATCTTGGACCCACTAATTCAAAAGGAACTTAAGAAGATAAAAGATATAAGGATCATCTTCAACATTCAACATTCTACCTAGGTTTCCAACCTAGTGCCTATAAGGAAAAAGTTAAGAGAGGACTAATTGAATTAATTAAAAAGCTACTATTTTCACCAAGTGGGGAATATTCACATACCAATGAATGCCATTTTACTTGATTAATGTAGGGGGAAATCATTCAAATTCCCAAATTCCCAAATTTCAGACATAAAATTTAAGGAACAAATGAATATTCAGAAGCAAGAATAAACCCTAAACCCTAAACTTCTCAGAAGCAACAACAAAGCATTTTGAACCCTACAAGCAATACTATCTAAGCTACAAGAAAGCAGAGAAATCATAATAGAGGGTAGAAATTCAAGTGCTAAAAACACAACAGTGCGACTAGAGCTAAATTCCCAGATTTCAGACAACAAATTTAAGTGCTGAAGAACACCAGAGCTAAATTCCCAAATTCCAAACAAAAAATTTAAGTGTTGAAGAACACACTGGCTGGTAGGATTTAGAATCCTACTGGGAGAGCAGTAGAAGCCACCACGATGTCCAAACGCCCCCCAATGTACCCCAGACCTTGCCGTACCTCTTCTATGATAGCCACTCGCAACACAAACTTGCAAACACAGGAAAAACTTAGCATTTGGGAAAAAACCTAAAAAAATTTCGAAATAAAACCCATGAATTTGCAAATTTACCTTCATGGACCTTGAAACCTGCATGTATACCATGGAACTACATAGAATCTCCCATTGGCTCCTTTCCAAACAATAGGCCGTTAGGATGAGACAATAACAAAGGTATTTATAAACCCCTGACACTGCAGAACGAAAAACAACAATGGCGGTGTTAAACTCCTCGAAACAGGTCAAGCAACGACACCTGTAACCCTAAACTACAAATGCACCACTGCAAACAACAATACTAGGCACGATAAAACAACCATAAGATAAACCCTAAATGAAAAACAATCCCCTGCAAACCTCGCTCGGTGAGAAGCGCCAAAATGGCGAACAAGGTCAACCAGTACTAGAGTCGAGAGGAGCCATTGCCGATGGTGAGTGGTAGTATTGCAGCAAGAACGCTGCAACTCCTGGGCTGCCAACTTTACTTTTATCAACCGGCAGTTCGTAACAAACTTGGAAGCGTCGGTGCTGTATGCACAAGTACTAATTCTCATTGTAGGTTGTCACTTGGTCAACCGACGCAAGATCACTAGGAGCTCAGGCCAACTTCTATAGATTTCAAAAGAAGCTCTATGTGTGATGAAAGGAAAGAAAGATTACTCTACAGATGCTATTCTAACTGCAGAAAGGAGAAGGACTAGAATGTAAAGCAAAACCTAGTAAACCCTAACTAACAAGGTAATTCTACTTTTGCCAAAAACACTATGATAACCATGAAAGAAATGCCATTACCTACTCAAGGAAGTAAAAAACATATAACCAAGCTATTTCTGGAAGTAAATAAGAAAAAAACATATTTTTTTATTTTTATGCAAATTTAATCATGCATCTAATTTATTGTGTGTGAGTGTGGTAGCGAACAGGTGGCGTTGGAGGGCGGTTTTGGAGCTTGGGAGGATGTAGGATGGTGTGGATGGGTCCTAGGAGGTCTTAAGTGGCCTTATGGAGGGTTTTTCCACACTTAGTCTTCAAAATAAAGCCTACAAGAAAAACTACAGGAGGACACAAGAAAACTACAAGAGGAAAACAGGGAAACTATAGGAGGCCTACAAGAGGAGGCTGAGAGAAATTTTCATTGTTTTGAGGGTGAGAGAGTGGGTGGAAAATGTGGATGAAGGTTGGAATTAGGTATTAGGGTGCCTAAGATCTACCATGAGTCACCAAGAGAGAGAAAGATGATTGGTTTTGCTCAAGGAGAGATGAAGAAGTTCTATGGAAAATGAAGGAAACTAGGGCAAAATTGAGGTGAGGCTTGGGAGACCTATAGGGCATGGATAAGTTGGAGGGTGTTATTGTTGGTGAGCTGGCCTACTTATGGAAGAGATCTGCTGCATAGAAACTAACAATCAACCAAGAAAATCAAGCAAAAAATGAAATGAGTGCATCCTAGGAAAAACAAAGTTTTGCATTAAAATGGCCTAAACTATGATGTGTAGAAGGAAATGCTAGGAAATGTTGTAAGAAATGAGAGCATGAGAGAGGACTATTGAAAATCAGGAAGTGAACATGATAAATAAGGTCTACAGTAATGCAAAACTAGACTATCAACCTACTAAAGAGCTGCAAACACTAGAAGTCCTACGAATGAGGGAAATCTATGTTTTTGGGGCAGCAAGAGAGTCTTTTCCTCAATTCATGGTCTGAGAGGGAGGAAGAGAGGCCAAGGCACTATTGCTAGCCTTTGGAATCTTCTCTAATCACTGCCTAAACTGCTAGAGAAATCATAAATGGAAGCAAGCTACTAAATCATCAAAAGCAACCTATTCTTAACCATAAAGGAAACACATCTAACAACAAATTAATCTACAAACTGAAGTAAAGCATACAAATACATGTAAAGAGAAGCTTGGCTTCTTGGATTGGGACCTAACCCAAGAGTTTTAGCACTCTGAGGTAACTCAGTGCTAGCTCAAAAAGGATTCCATCATTATTATCAAAACAATAGCAAGATTACATGAAGCTGTCACAAAATAATAAGATCGAAATTTGAGCAGAGTTTACACAAGCAAAAAAATCCGACCTTAGTGAGGCCCTAGGCCTCTCTACTTATAAATCTGAAGCTACCAACATCTTCCTTAAAATCGGGGAGGCCTGGCTCCCAAAACTCGAGATAACTATCAGTCATCCTCCACTTGCTCGGCTGCCTTCTATTGCATGATTCGACTGCTTGTACTTCAAGCTAAATCAAGGGGAATTCAAAGTGAGGAGTAATAAATGAGGGGGATTCCATCATTTAAGTAGTCTCCTCTGTCTACTTTGAGTTATTGCTGCAATTTGACCACTGGATCATTGAATTTGACCTCGAAATCCATCAATAATGTACATTAAATACATGTTAGACCACATGGCATCATAACTAACTCAACTCATCCTATAAGCATAAATATAATCAGAAAATCATACAATAAGCTAAGAGAATGTTTGATTTGACTGGTTTAGGAGGTAAAATGAGCCCATATAATTATCCATTTATGAGGCTCATCATCACCCCCCTATTGAAGGTGTTGCTCATCCTATGAGCAACCTAGTCAAGCTCTTCATATTTTATGGCCCTGGTGGCCTCCCTAGCATCCCAGGCTTCTAATGTGGTATGCTCATGTTCTCCATAGAAACCTGCCTTTTTGTTTATGTCCTTACACTACTCCTCCTCTTCTTCTTCTCTTCTGCCTTCCAGCATGCCTAATATGATTGGAGGACTCAATTTGATGCCAATCCAGTTGACCTTCAGTGTTTGTAAATTGGCACTCTTTTTAATGCCTCCTTCAGCCTCATTGGGGAATGGTATTCCCTGATTTGCAAACTATGGGGTAGGGTGTTCCATATTCTCATACATGCATGTACAGACTCCTCCCCAAGTAGGCTAAACATATCTTCAAAGTGTGCAATGGTTTGTTCTTGATTGGCTAGATATTTAGGGGAAATCTGAGGGTCATTGGCAAGCAGGTTATGTGTAATGATGAGTGCCATAGGATCTGATGGCTCAGCTCTTATCATCTATGGTTCATTCTGCTCTTTTATTAACAATATTTTCATTTCTTCTGCCCTCAATTCCTCATGGTTCATCTATGATGCCATGGCCATTAATTGAAAATCCCCTAGCATGGCATTGGGGTCCCACACATTCATGTCTATGAGGGCCATGTTGTGTAGGTAGAACTCTACCATCTTTGCCTTATCCTCTAAGGTGCTTTAGTCACACAAATCCATGAACTACTTGTAGTCTTGGAAAGGAATTGTGCCTCTTTGTGCCAAAGTCTTTATTTGGAATTGAAGCCATTGATCCTTCAGATAGAGGCCATAAGATTTGGTTGGTGTTCTGCATTGTAATGCTTCCATGGATAAGCTAGCCATCTATGCCAGCTGAGTCTCTTTCTCTTGCAACTGCCTCCTTAGTAGCTCATTCTAATTTTCAAGGTGGCTTCTTGTAATGGCCTCCCTATCTCTGAGAGCACTCAATTCTCTGCCCATTTCCTTGAGTTTTTTTTCCATATGGCCAACATCCTCAACTCCTTTGGATTTAGCTATCTGCATCCACCTATGTATTCTCACTCTTTCTTTCTCCAATTCGAAAAACAGTGGAATTTGAAATTTCTATGGGATTATCCTGCCTCCCTCAAGTAGATTGTAATAAGTGGCAAGATTATGCTGGGGGTCAGGTCCTTGTAGCTCTTGTGCTTCCTCCTTCACCTCTGGCTGTCCTCCTATCCTTTTCTCAAGCTTTTGTGTCTCTTGTAGTTTGGACCGTGTCTCCTGTAGGACTGTCTGAGCCTCCTATAGGCCTGGTTTGGGGTCTTGTAGAATTGCCTTTCCCTTCCATGTAGAAGATCTTGGAGTCCCCTTTTCATAGATTACAGGTGCCTTGGAAGGAGATTGTTTCACCTTCGAAGATGGTGAATCTTCAATGGTAATGGGAATCTTTGAGGAGGGCTGAGGTTTGCCTGTTTAAATTCTTGTGCTCTTCCTTGCCCTAAAATACATGGAGGTCTTTCGTTTCCTCTTATGCTTTTGCTTAATTGGTGTACTGAGGGTAGTGAGGGCAGCTATTGCTTCTCTTTCCAAATTTGCAGGGGACACTTCCCCTTGCTCTGCCCTCTCTACCTCCTTTTGTCCCTCTTCTGTCTCTTTTTCTTCCTCCTGCTCTGTCTCTTCAACTTTTCTTTCCTCTATTTCTTTCCTTTCCTCCTTCCCTTCTTGCTCTACTATGTCACCACTGGCTTCATCTTCTCCTCCTTGTTGTTCTTCCTCCTCACTGACAGCGGGACTGACATCATAAGTTAATGCCTTGATGTCATCCTCAGTTGTCATATTCCTGAAAACTTCCCATGCTATAGGGAGTGTAAGGGTATGTAGGGCTTCTTCCACTAGGATCTTGATTAGGCCATGGTGAGTTAGCTGTTGTGAATTTATTGCTTGTACCTTGGTGCTGGAGTCAATGAGGGACTGAAGGAGGAAGTAAGGGATGCTGAGCTTTTGAGGTGCTGGGGTATCTATGCCATATCTCAAGTCATGGAGGATTTTGAAATGATATCCATAAACAATGTTGTGCCTCCCCTCATAAGAAATGTATTTGATCACTTGGTAGCTAACCTCATCCTAGGGATATGGTATACTAGCCCTCTTAATTCCATTTTTGTCTTCAACAGGGGTTTCATTATCTTGGAAAATTTTCTTCTTGGTAGCTTGGCCAATTGGTTTCTCATCTTTACTCCAAGGCATCCAAAGAGGAAGGGTACTGACCCTACTGATGAATTCAGGGGTTGTATTGATGGAGAGGCCTCTAATGGTTACAGTGGCATGAGTTCTTGTGTGAGGGACTAGAGAGAGAAAATTCTTGGGAAATTTCATCATCAAACCCTCTAAACTTCTCAAAGAAATTCATCCAGTTTGCCCTTGTAAATATGTCCACCATTTGACGATGTGCATGGAGTCTAGTGGAGTTAGTGGGCTCTTTTCTCATAAATCCCCCTGTCATACTGTCTGTACTTCTTTTGAAAAAAACAAATATGGAGGTGGAGACAAGGATTTTGAGTGAAATAGGAAAATAGAGGGGACTGTGTTAAAAAAAAAAAAAAAAAACATAAATTCCTTTTATGTATTTTTACCCTCCTAAAGACTTATTTCATCCTCAAATTGAGACCACTTCCTTCATATAATGATATTTAACAGGGGGAATTCATGAGCCCTACCTCTTCAGACTGGAATTCATGCCAAAAATCATGGTTTCTCCCTTCAAAATGACTCACTGGCCCTCCTGTAGAAGCCCGTTGTCCCTCCTATAGATTTCCTGTAGGTGCTACTGTAGATTTCCTGTAGGTGCTCCTGTAGAAAATGCTGAGAGCAAGAATATGGAGGAAATCAATGGAGGATGGTGGTTACGAGGCTGTGGGGGCACAAGAAGACTGATGTGTGGCTGAGTTATGAGGAGAAAATGAAGAAAAGGTAGTGCGAATGCACAGGGAGGAGTTCTCATTACCTTTTATGGATATTTTCGGTTATGAGTACTGAGCTGGCAAGGTGTACGTTGCCCAAATTAGGACCGTTGGTCCCCACCTTCTTGGTCATCATGTCCCCTCCTCATAATCATCCCTCATTATTGCATCGGGGTTAACTCTTCCTCCCACTACCTATCCTTGGCATCTTATGCTTGAGTTGACTTTGCACACGTGTGGGTGACATCTTGGTTGAGTGGAGTCAACTAAATGAAGGTGGCCAAGTTAACTGGCCACCTTTTGATTTCAACCATCTCGTTGCCTTCGTATTATTTCTAATTACACAAATACAAATAGAGGAGTGATTTAGTTACTTACCTATAATCTGAGTGTATTTGCGGTGAGGTGCTATGGATTTCTCTGCTACGTGCCTTCATTTTTATTCATGCATGTTGTCTCTGCTTGCTGATGTGTGTGTTGTTCTTTTGCAAGTTATTATTTTGCTGGAACTGAGCTACATGGGCATTCTTAACCCGTAGATGTGCACTCCTTTGCTGTTGGTGTTGGACTTCTATGGGATCAGCTACTATAGGAATTCCTACAGGAGCTCCTGTAGCTGCTTCTCCCCTGGAAACTTTAGCTTTTCCCTATGCTTGTAGCTTGAGAATAATGCCAGAGATGTAATGAGTGATGGAGGGATAGTAGGTAAGCTTCAAGCAAGGTTATTAGTGCATTTTCCTTTTTTTTTTTTTTCAAAACTGAAAAACTGTCTTTCTGTGTTTTTTCTTGGACAGGGAAAAAAATAATGATGCTTGAAGTGTGATGTAGGCTTGGAAATGATGGTAAGGAGGCTTGAAGTTGGTAAGAAGGATCATAGGTTCCTCATTAAGCTGTTCCTGTCCCTCAAACTGCCTCCTGTAGACATTTTGGCTCTCTATCATTCCTACAGGAGCCTCCTATAGAAAACATAGTTTTGAAAGAAAAAAGGTACAGTGGGATGAAAGAGATGCCAAAAATGATGGAGGAAGGTGTGGAGAAGATGAGATGGGTGTTGGTATGAATGTCAGGGTTCCCTTGGCACCTTCTTATGCTCCCTATAGTCCTCCTGCAAACCTGCAATGCAATAAAAATTCATTTTTATTTCTCTTTTTTCCTTTTTTTTTTTTTGAAAACAAATAGGGCGCCTCAAAGAGGTTTTCACCCTAGTTGCCTACCCTGCGTGCCTCCAAGGGAGGTTTTCCCCCAGGGATCTTATTCTCTTATTCTCTTTTTTTTTTTTTTTTTTTGACATTACTAGGCTGCCTCAGGAGAGGTTTTCAACCCAATGATGGGACTCAAGCGCCTCATGGAGGTTTTCACTTGAGTCCTTATTTTTTTCTTTTTCTTTAATGAGCAGGTGAAATGGGAGCTAGGACATGCTCCACTACCATCACTGTTTTATTCAAATCTTCAATAAACTCTCACTTGGAGAGGGGTTTCTTGTAGAATTTCAACTGATGTCCATTAACAAGCATGGGGATGGCTTCATCATCAATGGTTCTAATCAGAACTAAACCATTGTCATTACATTTCTCCACAGTGTAGGGTCCCAACCATCTTGTCCTCAGCTTGCCTTTGAAATCCTTGTATCTTGGATCATAGAGTAGTTCCCAATCTCCCTCTTGGAATTGCTTCTCCCTGATATTTCTGTCATGCCATATCTTTCTCTGAAGCTGAACTACCTCTATATGGAGAAGGGCTTGCAATCTGTATTCATCCAATCCATTGAGTTGAAGTAATCTCTCCTTCTGTGCATGGTTGAGGTCTAGGTCCAGCTGAGCTGCCATCCTTAGTGTATTAAATTCAAACTCTATTGACAACAAAGCGTTCTTCCCATAGACCAGTTCATAGGGTGTGAACCTGGTGGTGGTCTTCCATGTTGTGCTGTAGGTCCAAGTGGCCTCAACTAATCTATCCACCCAGTCTTTTTTGCTGCTACTCACTACCTTGGTTAGGATCCCTTCCAATGCTCTGTTAGTGACCTCCACTTGCCCATTGGCTTGCGGATGGTAAGGGGTGGAAGTCCTGTGCTTGATATTATGATGTGTGAGAAGGTCTTCAATCACGCTGGAAGTGAACTAACTGCCTTGGTCTGTGACCAACTCTCTCGAATACCTGAACTTGTAGAATATGTTTTCTCTCAAAAACTCAGCTACTTTTTCCTCTATCATTGCTTTGATTGCTTTTTTCTCTGCCCACTTTTTTAGGTAGTCGGTTCACACAATGATGTACTGCTTCTGCTTTGAAGGGGGGTTGATAGGCCCTACGAAGTGCATGCCCCATTTCTAAAATGGCTCAAAGGTCACTTGAGGTTGCATGGGCATTTCATCCTTTGGAGTGGGTTTCCCCATCCTCTGACACCGATCACACTGGCTCATATATCTCTTCACATCTTGATGAAGAGTGGGCCAATAGTAGCCTGCTTACAATATCTTGAAGGCAGTTCTTTTTGCTGCAAAATAACCTCCACAAGGCCCGTCATGACAGGTTAGAAGGATGTCAAAGACTTCCTCCTCCCTAACACATCTTCTCAATATCTGATCTGGGCCAATTTTGAAGATATTGCCTCCAATCCAGGTGAAAGGGGTGCTTTTCCTTACTATCTTTGTCTTCTACTTTGAGGATAGATGTGGTGGGAACTGTGCTAAAACCAAGTAGTTTTCTATATCAGTGAACCATGGAGAGAGTACTAATATAGCAAATAGGTGTTCATTTGGCATTTGGTCATCCACCATTCCTTCTTCATCTGCAGGAAAATTCACTCTAGACAAAAAGTCAGCAACAACATTCTCTTTACCAGGCTTATCAATAATTGTCAAATCAAACTACTATAGTAAAAGAAACCATCTAATAATGTGAGCATTTACATTTGGTTTGTTCATTAAATATCTAATTGGAGCATGATTAGTGTGCACAAAGGTTTTATAGCCTATGATATAATGTTTGAATTTTTTTAAGGAATGCACGACAGCTAGGAGTTCCTTTTCAATCACTGTATAGTTTAACTCTGCCTTTGACAAGTTTTTGCTTATAAAGTATATGGCATAAGGTAACTTTCCGTCAATTTGTCCTAAGGCTGCTCCTATCACTTTGTTCGAGGCATCTGTATGAATGTGAAAGGGTAGGGCCTAGTTTGGGCCTTTGAGAATTGGGGCAGTCACTAACTTGCTCTTCACGGTATCTAGGGCTTCTTAACAGTTTTCCGACCATATGAACTCAACATCTTTGCCTAGGAGGCCAAACAAAGGAGAGGCTAGCTTGCTGAAGTCTTTAATGAATCTCCTGTAATATCCAGCTAAGCCTAGGAAACTTCTGACATCTCTTACCTTTTGAGGAGGTGGGACCCTTTGGATGATGGCAATTTTGTTGGGGTCCACCTGCAGTCCTTGTTGAGATATTGCATGACCTAGCACGGTCCCTTCAGTCATAAAAAAATTCACATTTTTCCGGACTGAGGGACAGGCTCATCTCAATACACTTATCCAGAATTTTTCCTAGGTTAGGTAAAGCTTCCTGAAAGTCAGAGCCATAAGGAGTAAAATCATCCTTGTATATTTCTATTGCATCATGAACCAGTTCAGAAAATATGCTGAATAGCGCTCTTTGGAAAGTGACTGGAGCATTGCACAAACCAAAAGGAAGGACTTGGTATGCAAAGGTACCCCAAGGACAAGTGAAAGTGGTCTTATCTTGGTCTTCCGAGCTGATTTGAATCTGATTGTACCTGCTAAACCCATCTAGGAAGGAAAAAAAAAATTTCCTTGCCAAACCATCTAACACTTGATCTATGAAAGGTAAAGGAAAATGGCGCTTTTTTGTGGCTTTGCTTAATTCTTGATAGTTAACACAGATTCTCCACTTACCATTTTTCTTTTGCACTAGCACCAAAGGAGAGACCCATTCACTGTCAGAAATGGGATAGATGAATCCTGCATTAAGCAATTTCTGCAGTTCTTCCTTAACAATATCTTTAAATGCTGGGTTCATCCTCCTTTGAGGTTGCCTGACTGGCTTGCAATCTTCCTTGATGTATATATGATGAGTACATACTGAAGGGTGCACTCCTTCATCTACTTATAACTCCAAGCAAAGGCATCTAGATGTTCTCTCAGTATGTTGCATATCTCCTTCTCCTAGGAAGTAGATAGGGATGGATTGATTTTCAATGTTATTTCTAGGCCGAACTCTATATTTTTAACAAGAAGAGGAGCGGGGTCGACCACACAAAGATCAGTTGAGGGGTTGTTTTGGGTTTTTCTTACTATGTCTTCTAATGGTGATGCATTGGGAGGTGGATTCTAAATCAAATTTTGAATCATATCATCCTCATATTGCGGTTTTCCTCCCAAGGTGATTTCTAATGTGCAAAGTGGTGCAGAATAAACTTCATCCTCATCCTCCTCCTCCAACCAAAGAGGTAGATCATGTTCTAGCAAAGGGTTGGGTAGGAGGATATAGGGTTAATTGCTTGGACATGTGCCTATTCTTTATGGTCATGTTCCCAGCTCGACAACTGATGTAGGCATTGGCTGTGGCCAACTAGGGTCTTCCCAGAATGAGAGGATACCCAATGAGCTTTACATTTGGCTAGAGAACTAAGAAATCAACTGGGTATTCCCAAGAATCAATGGAGACCATCATATATTACACAATCCCCTCAGGGGTCACTGTGGAGTGGTTTTCTAGCTACAATATTGTCGTGGTCTTCCTCAAGGACCCTTGGAGATTAAGTTTGAGCATTGTGTCCTTTTTCATCACATTAATGGCAACTCCCAGATCAATCAAGGTATGTGGGACCATTGTGCTATCGATGTGGACATCAACTATTGAGCTTCCAGGGTCCAGATATTTTGGACAGATTATCTGCCCCAACATCAGGTCGGATAGTTGTCTTATGACATTGATGGTTGGGCATCTCTCTTACACCTTCCTAGATGCCTAAAGCACTTCTCTTTGATCAACCTATTGTAGATAGGCACATCTTTTATGGCTCGGAGAAGTGGTATCTTCACACATAAATGTTTCAATTCTCCCAGGAGTTCAGTCTCTTCTGGGTAGGCTGGATTGTCATGGATAGTCTCTTAGGAAAGGGTGGATTTGCTTTAGGTTCGCTTTCCCCTTTATCTTCCTAAACCTCTCTGGGTGGAGGCTGTCTATCTGGGAGAACTTTCCCGGATTTCAAGTTAATTTCTTGAATCTCCACAACATAAGTTGGGCATGATGGTTCCCCACTATACATTTGCTGAGCCTGTCTGTTGTTCGGGTTCATATTTGGTTGGTGTTATAGACATTTTTGGGCACTTCAACCCCAATCATAAATGTCCATAAAATGAGGGCTCCTAAGTCCCTAAAAGTGTTGCTTCACTGCCTAAAGGAACAAGGTCAGCTGAGTACATCATCTCCCAGAAGTTCTCCACTGAAAACTGCTCATAAATGGTCAAAACTGGACCATACTGAAAGCTCAATGCAGGGGATGCGATGCATATCACCTTCCCAGTGTACAAGGTGTGATGCATACTGATTTTCTCCTCTAAAGGGTGCGATGGTCGGGAATGGACAAATGTCAGGGACAAAAATGCGAGGTGGAAGATCATGGAATCTTCCAGAAGCTTCCCCTCTGACACTTTCCTCTCCATTTTCGACCAGGGATGAGTAAGAGATCATCATTCTCCAAGTGGAAGCAAGAACTATTAGAGAGAAGACACTAAGCAAGATCCCAGAAGATGACTCGCCTCTCTGTAATCATCTATATATGGATCCCTCATCACAGAGATCCAGAGGCTAGAATTTTGTAACTTATAGAGAAGTGTTGTTGATATTCTGGTGTACATTCACAGTGTTTGGTGATTTAGCTTTGCTTGAGGTGAAGAAGGGCTTCTTAGCTGGAGGATGATGCTGGGTCAGCGCACATGGTTGTAATCTTCTTGCTACTTTTCATTTGAATAAAGCTATTCTTGTTTCCTTCCATATTCTTGTGTACCTATTTATATATGCTTGTATATGGTTAATGCATATCTGATCCTGCATTATTTATGAACTTAGATCCTTGTTTCTTGCATAGTAGTATGTTGTTGTGATTTTACAGGTCCTTTTGAAGCTGAACAGACAAAGAGAAAGCAGCAAAACTCTATCAAGGAGAGGAAATCGAGTGCAAGACTCAGGTTGGCCCTCTTGGTTCTCCTCTCATCTATTTCATAAAAGGAATCAATAGTAGATTTTGATTGTTTGTTTCTAAGATAGCCACCCATATTAGTGGGAATAGTAGCATCTGTGCGGACACTATTCCCGTATAACAAAATGGCGACTCCACTGGGGAATGACTAGATTACTTGTTAGCCTATCTATCCTTGTTTCTTTTATAAACATACAGACGGAGCTTGAAGTCAAGCAAGCTAGCCTTCAAACTACATTTGTCATAAAAATGTAAAGTAGATCAATGCTGCTTCAGTTAATCTCTGGGTTTTTGTTTATAGATTAAACAATAGATCTACAAGCAATCTAATTGCCTTGAGTGGTGGCTTTAGTAACCTCTTAAATCACCCCTGTGTTTTACATACATTGATCTGTACTTATTCAGCTTAAACACTTGAACTAAACTACAAACTGTGAGTAAAATCTCGTTCAAATTCTCGCACTGTAACCATCGCACCCCGCCTTCAAGGTAGCCTGTATGCATCGCACTTCGTGAATGGAGTAGGTGCGCTGCATACTGGGTTCACTATGTAACAGGTGCGATGGTCAGGGAGGACTGATTTTACCCTCCGACTGTGGATTTTTCTCACTATTTTTAGTCTTACTCAAGAATTTTTTCTGTCTGTAATCAGTGTGCTTCTGTGAATACCCCCTTCTCTAGCATTATTTCGCCTCCTTAGTGCAAAGAACTCTAAATGTTTTTTTATGTATTGTGCATCGTTTTAGTTCTCTTTTGCAAAAAGTAACATAGGCGAACTGTCATCTCTAGATCTGAAAGTGTCGTAGCTGTCATTTTCTGTTTTAGAAAGCAATCCCATTGTTTTAGATTTGAATTACTAGTTTTAAAGTGTCGAAAACCAGTTTCCATTTCAAAATCACAAAGTGTCTCTCTTGCTTTCACTTTGTTTTGAAAAAGAATTTTGTTGAGTACTGTTGCTTTAAAAGTAATTCAGTTTTGCACTAGCTTTCTTAATGTCATTTACACATTAAGAGAGCTGAAAACAAATACATGCATGTGAATTTGCATTTTGATTGCTTGGCTTGATTTAGGATTGTGCATTTAGCGTGTGCTCTGTGCTCTGTGAAGAAAAGATTCTTAACTTTCTTCCCTTTAGTAGCTAGGATTTTCATTGCTGAAAGAAGATCAAACGTTTGTTTATCATCTTAGACTGCATTTTAGGAATTATATACACATCACGTGGTGAACCCGAAAGGCAAATTTTTAAGCAAGATCAACTTAAAATAAATTTAATGAATCTAACAACGCTTTGGAACCTAACGCACAACATCTAGAGGTCTAGGCTAGAGACGTATTCCAGCATCGTAAAACCTGGTAAATGTTGCTTTTATTGTTGGTTAGGTGATTCCTCCACTCTGATACGGCAAGTGCCAATACGGACTTGTGCTCCCACATACCATCGAGTATATATTGGGAGACCACAATAGGCTGCATCCTTTATCCTTAGGAAGCCGTGTCTGCCGCCCTATCGATCGCAATGCACCGAACACATCATTCGGGAAGATTGACTACCGTACCATAAAAAGTATTCTGCAATTTTGCGATTGGTTTGGTAATCCTCTCTGCCTAGATCTCCAAAGAAGTCCATATTGCTCCTTTTTAGACTCCTTAAAGGAAAACTTCCTCTCAGCACTTGTCACTTCAGGCTCAATAAAAATCGAAGATGACTAGAGTCATATTTTGTTTTTTCTCGACTCTTTAAAATTGAAAAAACAATTTGTGTCAAAGCGTCTAAAAATTTATTTTAATCGGAATAACATCACAAATTCCCCCTTGATCTTCAGGTTGAAAAAATGGAGTCTACCAACCAAGGATTTCCCCTTGGAGGAAATCCTAGTCCCTTCTCCTCTTGGGGAGATGTTGGTGCACCCCATATGGCCACTTTGTCACTTCCAGGATTGACAATTGGTTTGCCTGTCTGGCTCTTCTCTACCTCTGTCGTTCAGAATCCCATAATTCCCAAACAGTCTAATTAGTAACTAGATGACACTAGAGTTGCCTCCCAACCTTCTACTTCATCTGATTTTCCCTCTCCTCCTTCCTCTTCGTTTGATAAAGCCGATAAAGCTAAAAATTAAGTAACTAAGAAGAAGAAGAAGCAGAAAGAGAAAAACAAAAAGAAGAAAAAGGAACCAAAATCGAAATTGGGAAACCAAGCATCGTTTAGAGAAAATTCTCACACTGCACAGTCGAAACCTAAATCTCCTTGTGTCATTTGCAATGGAGACCACTATCACTAAGATTGTCCCTGCATCCCTCGGATCTTAAGGGACTGGTCTCCTCATTTGCACAATCTGGTAGCGTCAACCTCTAGCGATCATGTTGAATGCTCACCATCAACCAATGAAAGTGAAGCACATGGACAAAGGAGGAATCCCAAATTTCCTTGTAAGTTGTGTGAAGTCAACCATGCCGTCCACCGTTGTCCCTTCCTTGATGAGGCTAAAAGAGTTTTGGATGATCGTCCGATTTCACCGCTACGACTTCCTCCTGGATATAAAAAACTCCTGCCAAGTCCTCCACCGGTTGAAAATCTGGCTGGCCCGTCATTGTGGTTGGCCGAAGCGTCTATCATTGAAAATGAACCCTCTGAATCCATACCAGATGAAAGTCAAAAGGTCGATACGGCAGTTGACCCGGTCTTGCCTTCAGAGTGTTCATCTTCGAATGATACCATCACTGAAGAGAAAGAGAAAGACATCGTTCAAATTCTTTTCATCAACACAGACTCCGATGAACTTGGGGGCAGTCCTCCCGTTCCTTTATCGCAGGAAGGAAGTTCATCAGAGTCATATCCGGCCGTCTATTTGGTCCCACCACTAAGCAACCTAGTCGTTTCCTTCGACTGGAACCTACTAGGCGGACCCCGTTTACCAGCCAGTGTACCATTCAGAATCATAGTACAAGCTTACAGAATGGTCATGGTTAGTACCATCATTGATGAAGGGGCTTCTGTGAGTATCCTTTCCTCAATTGCTTGGAAAGCGCTTGGTTCGCCATCGCTTTTGCCTTAAATGAGAAATCTGACAGGCTTTGACAAGGGAACCAGTCGACCTTTAGGGATCCTTCCAAATGTGCCCATTACTTTGAGAAGGAAAGTTGTTCACATGAACGTTATGGTAGTTCAAGGACCTTTAGATTATAATCTACTCCTTAGACGCAACTATATTTATTGCATGGGAGGCATCGTCTCCTCACTTTTTAGAGTAATGTGTTTTCTGCACAAAGGCAGAATGGTCAAGCTCGTGGACCAGATGTCATTCCCTAGTTCACATATCGCAAATAGTCAAATGCCATCCCTAAATGGTCTTTTCATGCAAGAAATGTCTCATCGGTCTCCAGTCCGTCCACCTGATGGGCGCGAGTGATTCAGGAAGGTGTGACTGAAACCTAGGGGGCATGCACCCTGGTCTGTTTCGGCAGAAAAACCTTAGGTATAGAGTGGATTTCCGCGAGGGATATATGACTAGTCTGGTGAATCCATCCTTATAGGAAAATGGGAACAGGTTGGAATAAGATACCTTTGTCAAAGTTATGTGAGTGGAGGTGTGTCTGCGCCATTCACCTTTGTCTGTTTCAATAGACATCACCGAGGAAGCATTTTTCTTAGTAACCTAGAAATTTTTCGCTATACTTGGGGGCATGCAAACCTTTTCGCATGCAAGTGAAGAGAAGCTATTTATTTTTTAAATTGTTTGAACTTCTAACCCTTTAAACCCGTAAGGCTAGTCGTTTCCTAACTTGCATAAAGAAAGGATTCGGGGCAAAGCTTCAAAAGGTGCAAGCTCCATAAAAAATGGCATCTTGAATGAGACATTCTTATCGTACGACTGGCGAGCAATGTTGTTGCAGAGTTCAATCTCGTTAAAAAATAAACTCTCCACGAGTAGTTTTAGCACATAGTTCAAGCTCATTAAAAAATAAACATAAGTCATGAGCAAGTGTTTCTCCCAGCGTTTAAGCTCATTAAAAAATGAGTCGGTAAATAACCATTGTGAATGCCTTATCGCCAGATTTTGAGCCTTGGTCATGTTATCCCCATCACCTCCACTCTGTTTTTAGCCGATCATTCACCCCCATATGATTGTTTACCCCTTCGAGGAACATCTGCGAAAAGTGATTCTGCTAGCCATCCTTGTAACACTGCCGTGATTGGAAAATTCCAAATCTTACCTGGAATTAGCTGCTACCTGAAACTATCGCTCGTTCCTCGAAAATGAGTCTTCTTTAAGCTCTTTTCACCTGACTCGTAAAATATGAAAAGATTGTCGAGCGATTGGCCTCTCCGGCTCGTTAAAAGGCATCAGAAGTGCTATCCATCCTCTAGATTTTAATCTTTTTGGACCTGAGGGATTATTACACAAAAAGATCGAGCTCTTGTCTTGTTTGGCTCGTTAAAACTATCGAAAATTCATCCCTTTTGTATTATTTTACGCTTTTTCATACTTAAGGGATTATACAACGAAAAATAATCTTTGGAATCTTCTTTCTGTTTCTTTCAGACTCTCTAAAATTGAAAGAGACTGAGTTATCTTTGTCGTTAAACTCGTTAAAACCGAATAGTGACAAACTCATTTGAATGGACAAGAACAAGTTTCACTGTCGCTAGACTCACTAAAATATAGCGACAGGTTCGCCCGAAGGGCAGATTATAGAAAAAGCATATGTTATCCTCCTCAAGCTTGACAAAAATAAAGAGGTACTGGTCAGCAATGACTGGGGAAAATTGGGAAGAACACAAGAAGAAACTTTATTGGTAGCATGTGCCTATTGAACATGACACTTTCCTTCCGCATCCATGCCGGGTTGGGTTTCTCCATTCACTGGTCTTCACCATTGGTCTGTCACACCAACCATATTTGGGGTTAACGCTACCAATCCATCGTCAGTGTCACTGATATGTTCGAGAGAAGTCATTCAGACAATTCACCTTTGTCCACTGCAATACATTCATGCTTCATTCCTTCATGATCACCACCCTAAACTCTGTATCGTCAGTTTGTTTTCACGTCCAAAATAATTTACTTCGTTCCATGTTGTTGATGTGCGATTCATTAAGGCCCTCCTGCGATGGGTTGCTTCTTGTCGACATCAGCTCATTATCCAAGAAGTTGACTTAGGAACAACCCTTTCAGTACTTTGAAGCTTGCATGCCTCAATGGAAAGTTTCTCACTGTCGGGGACAGGTTTACATCAATGGCCTTCGACCGAGAGATTTTACATGGTGTTCGACGCCAAGTTCCTTTTCACACCACATGAATTGTACTATAGTACCTTGAGGGTCATTGTCATTATTGGTGATTCCTCTCGCACCTATTAACAGCTTGCATCATTGGCTGGTAAACAGGCGATGTCTTTCCATGTTCGACTCCACAACATTTTTCACATGGATCGAATTGTACTCCGAGTGAAGATTGAACAACTTTTGAAGACCTCGGATCTAGTTTCATCCATACCAGCTGTGATATATTCAGGAATATAAAAACATCTAGTGTACATCATTTCCGAACAGATGATCATCCAAATCAAAGGATGATGTGTCCATATCATCAATCTGTCACACAGACGATTGTCTGTCCTATGTACATGAAAATGAATTTATAAAGCTGAGCATGGGAATGCCCGCCTCAGCTACATCATGAAAAATGTTGTCAAAATAATGTATTGTATTGTATCTTATTACAAGTCGCCTCCCAGCTCGGAAAAACTTCAGATCCTCATAGTAAATCATTTCACCCGATATCAAAAAGATTAACGACCTCATGCTTTAGGGGGCAACTGTTATAGACATTTTTGGGCACTTCAACCCCAATCATAAATGTCCATAAAATGAGGACTCCTAAGTCCCTAAAAGTGTTGCTTCACTGCCTAAAGGAACAAGGTCAACTGATTACATCATCTCCCAGAAGTTCTCCACTGAAAACTGCTCATAAATGGTCAAAACTGGAGCATACTGAAAGTTCAATGCAGGGGGTGCGATGCATATCCCTTCCCCATGTACAAGGTACGATGCATACTGATTTGATCCTCTGTAGGGTGTGATGGTCGGGAATGGACAAATGGCAAAGACAAAAATTCGAGGTGGAAGATCATGGAATCTTCCAGAAGCTTCCCCTCTGACACTTGCCTCTCTATTTTCGACCAGGGATGAGTAAGAGATCGTCATTCTCCAAGTGGAAGTAGGAACTATTAGAGAGAGGACAATAATCAAGATCCCAGAAGATGACTCACCTCTCTGTAATCATCTATATATGGATCCCTCATCACAGAGATCTAGAGGCTGGAATTTTGTATCTTATAGAGAAGTGCGGTTGGTTTTCTGGTGTACATTCATAGTGTTGGGTGATCTAAGCTTTGCTTGAGGTGAATAAGGGCTTCTTAGCTGGAGGGTGATGCTGGGTCAGAGCACATGGTTGTAATCCTCTTGCTACTTTTCTTCTTAATAAAGCTATTCTCGTTTCCTTCCATATTCTTGTGTACTTGTTTATATATGCATGTATAAGGTTAATACACATCTGATCCTGTATTATTTATGAATTTAGATCCTTGTTTCTTGGATAGTAGTATGTTGTTGTGATTCCACAGGTTCTTTTGAAGCTGGGCAGACAAAGAAG
>APFE031041079.1:0-12042 GCA_000404065.3 Pinus taeda
AGTAGGTGAAACCAAAGTCCATAGGCCAAGTTGTGATCCCAAAAAGATGGAAAAAATGTTTAAACTCACTCGCATTCTCAAAATCTATTACAATTTTGATTTTTTAGAGTTCATAAATAGGCGAGAATCAGATCCAAAAGAAACAAGGATGTGATGAAATCATTTCCACTCTGAGATAGAAATAGCATTGCCGAAAAGTAGATCATCCATAAACATGCAGTGCATGACCTTTACTTGATGAGTCATAGTAATTCCATCGATTAGTTCCTCGTCCCTATAGTCGATAATCCTCCTGCTGAGTGCTTCCATGACCAGTATGAATAGCAGAGGAGATAGTGTGCACCCTTGTCACAAACCTCTGAATGCTTTGAAAAAAGAAGTAGGATCTCCGTTGATAATAATTGCAAAATTAGTAGAATTCACACATACCATGATCCAGATGACATTCTGGTGTGAAATTCCAATTTTGAAAAGGATTAATCTCATAAAATCCCAGTCTACACAGTCAAAAGCCTTACTAATATCCATTTTCATTAGATATGATTTTTTCCTTCTTACCTTGATAGTATGAAGACATTCTTGACTGGTAGCCACCGCATCTTGGATCTATCGCCCCTCAATAAACCCAAATTGTTCCGTAGAAATGTGAGTTTTCAAATACATTTTTAGCCTGACCATGAGGATTTTGGAGATAATCTTATAAACAACACTGCAAAGAGATATAGTCTGATAGTCTCGAAATGTGACAGGGTTCTTGATCTTGGGAATGAGTGTGATAAAAGTAGCATTAAAGGCACCAGAGACATATCCATTTACCCTCGATTCTTCCACCACATCCTGAAGGACTTTGGACATGATGTCAAGAAAATGCAAGTATAGATCGACCCCCACCCATCGGGACCATGACTCTTGTCTTTGGCACATGCATGTAGTACACCGAGGATTTCTTCAATCATAGCAAGTTGGCCCAAGATCCTATTCTATTCATCTCATACCATCATAAGCATGAGATTGATAAAATCCATTTGGTCCTAATAAGAATGGACCCTATCAGTGAAGAGACTATTAAACTGATGATAAGAATCCTTTTCAATATCATATTATGTTGTATAAATTGAGTCCCCATCATATCCAATGCTTTAGATACCATTTTCTTACCTCCGCATTGATGAAAATCTGTAAAAGAACTTCTTGTTCTTGTCCCCGACACCCATGTTGACTGAATTTTTAATCTCCAAGAAAGTTCAAGTGATTTGTAAAATGCTCAATTTTTATCTTCCAACTCCAAAATCCTATACTGATGTGTAGTAGAAAGGAAGAGTGGGTGATACGAATCAGTGAGCTCCGTGAGGGAATTCTCAATGGAAACCAAAATTCCGTGTCTCATTAATTTTCATAATCTTAACCCACTTGCAAACATCCTTTTTCAAGCATGTTAATTTGTAGCAAAAATTAGCCATGGGACTTAATGATGTTTTGGACTCCCGCCATACCTTAAGAAAAATACCTGAGAAGTCTGCATGCTCTAGCCAAGTGTGATTAAATTTGAACAGAAGGCCCTTTTGGTCAGACTCCCAAGCCAAGGAGAGAGTAATCAGGATATGGTTTGATTCAAATGAGGGAATGACCAATGAAGAGAGGTCATGTGACCCCACTGCCATATGCTCTGTTAGGGTCCTATAATTTTTATAGGATTTCTTGATTATAACTGATGATTATTATATTTGAAATGTTGTAAATAATATTTCATCCTCCAAATTATTTCCAAGAAGGGGTCAAAAAGATAACATGTGGTTAATTTTACATGATATCCTAAATATTTGAGTTCATTATGTCTCTATCCAAATTTTGGAGGCATTATGTATTATAACCAAAGTTTTTCACTCATGTCATAAAGGTCGAAAACGAAAAAAGGAATTTGTTGCTTGTGGTTAAGTCCCATGCACCATCCAGCCAAATGATCATCACTCTATTAGAGCAATGGTCAACAGGGTTTTTTGACCCCCCCTTGCCATCCTACCTTTATTGGCGAGGGGGTGTCCGAAAATATGTTCTCCTCCCTGCCAAAATCACTCTACGTGTCATCACCTTGCCATTTTGGAACCCCCCCCTTCCCTTCACAACCCGCTTATTGCTTTGACCCCCCTTCGAAAACAACCAACCTCCTCACCTTTTCTCACCGTATCCCTCCTCATACTACACTTGTATTCTTCCACCTAATCAGATTTTCTCCAACAATGTGTCTCCACATTATCCCCCACCTCGTGCCTCCATGTCATATGTCCATTTCTTGGCCAAGTAAAACTATGTTTTTTCCCTATAAAAAACAATACTTGAAAACATGGTTTACAAACAATTGAAAATGTATTTTCAAATACTGAAACAAGTTTTTTTTTATAACATCCTCTTGTACAAAAACCTCTCTCAATTTTATAACAGTTGTTATGGTTTGGGAGATGATAATGATTCTTTGAAAGCATATTTTCTAGAAATTTATTGTTTCAGTCACCTTTTTGCAGAGAATATTGTGGATACTCAAAGATGAATACTGGGAAATTGGACGAGGTTTTGGTTCCTAATATGCCAAGATTCAAAATACTATCTCACTTTTTACACAAATATTAGGGATTGGGAGATTCACTCTCATCATTTTAGCCTATTTTTTTGACTACACAATGTCCTGTTTTAGACACATTTTTGCAGAGCATATTGTGGATATTCAAAAATGAATTTTCAAAAACTGAAAAAATGTTTTGTTGAAAACATCATCATTTACAAAAACCTCTCTCAATTCTTTAACGTCTATTATGGTTTGGGATATACAAAGGTATTATTGGACCCTATTTTTCATAATTTTGGGAGGAAAAAGCTCAAAGACAGTTAGTGACTTGGAGGCGACCTCATCAAATAAGAGTTGCTAACAAATTTGAATTGCTCTTGTTTGTAACCATCACTCCACAAAGATAGTTCCAGCTAGATTCATTAGTTTTGAATTTCCTATATTTTAGTTCTATTTGTGCAAGACAATTTGAGATATTTGTAAACAAATCTTGATATTTTTTCAATATATTTTAGTTTAGAATTTATATAAATACTTCATAGTTTGAAGTAAATGATGTTGATTGTTGAATATAATTTCCTCTGTGAATCTTAATTCCTTGTTGCTCGAAGCATCAATAATACAAGGACATTCTTCATAGGATTCATGTGGTGTACGAATCAGTGATGTTTTTCTTTTGTTCATGTGTTTGATCATTGTCTCTTTTCTCTGTCATTTCTGAAAGGCTTAATTACATAACATAAACTATGATGAATATGATATGTTACACAGAGCACCATATTCTGGCTATTAGTAATTTACATGTTTTATGTTGAAGTCAAATTAAGGAATTCTCCATTGCTCCTTAATTTCTACCGAATCTTACATTTATGATGTCTCATAATCCATTTAAATTTATGAACGATCCAACTAGTGAAACCTAGCTTTCCCTGTGAAACTCCTTCAAAGTTTGATGCAGATCCAATTAATCTTTAGAATCCATAGCCCAATGGAATTATAGCAATTTAATCAACCAAACAATCCAATAAAAAACAATCAGTATAGTAATAACTAGCCTAAAATTCACATCAAACATAGCTAAATTTTACAGAGAGATCCCTCTCTAAAGCTGGCAAGGCTAGATCCCAACTTCCAAAGTGGTTTTGATTTTTTCCTATGTGTTTACTCCCTCAACCTAAAAAATACAGAACGACAACATGCTCCTTAATAAAAAATCTATCTAATCGCTTATATTCCACCAGTCCTAGTTCTTCCATTATACCAGGTGGGAATAATTTTGATAGGAGTGATATCGCGGAGGGATAATGAATTAAAGAGTGCCTTAAAGTATGCCTCCAAATAGTCAACATTTTCCTTATGACCCCAATTTTCCTTAACATGCACAGTAAAATTGAGATCTCTGGCCAAAATAAGTGAGGACATATCAAGCAGTCCTAAATTCAAAACCAGTTCTGAGAAGCCACATCTATCGGAGTAAGGAGCATACATATTTATGATATGAAGACGATTTTTTGATCCCCATTTGTGTCTAGAAAGAAAGATACCTGTAGGAGTCATATAAGATGTGAGATTAACAAAGGAAGGCTTCCAAGCCACCGCTAAACTGCCATAAAGACTACTAGAACTATGAGCACAAAGATGCCAGCCAGGGCACGTTTTGAGAAGAATTTCCCAAGATTTCTCCTTCGAAATCATTGTTTTCTATAACAAAATCACATAAGGTTGATGCCTATGAATGAGGCCTTTTAGGGAGAAAGCTTTGTGACTGGCCCCCAAACCTCTAATGTTGTAGGAAAGTATGATCATGGGGTAACCAAAGAGATGGGCTCGTCCGCTCTAAGGACCCGGTTGCTAGGAGAGGATGCAGTAATAATTTTGCTAAGAACGGGCATGAAAGCTTCATACTGAGAGACAAAGGTAAGGCAAGTTGATAAATTCTTGAATTTTGTAGGCTTCTTCTTGTGGGGGATGGATGGTTTTCCAACTGCAGAGGATGAAGAAGATGACACTTTCCTAACCCCATCATGGAAGAAAGACTTATTGATAGACAAAGGCTCCATCCCAAAGGAGTCCAAACATGAAAGAGTCTCAAGTTCTCGATCCGGTGAGGTGGGTGAAGAGGGAGATGTAGGAATGAATTGCAGGTCTGAGGAAGGGGGGACCAATGGTCCAGTTGTTAATGGAGCGGGGTGTAGGTCCAAATTATATTGTGGTAAAACCACAGAGGGTAAGGAAGAAAAAGGTGAAGGTGGATGTGGTACATCAGAAGCCTCGATCGATAAATCGACAGAAGACAATTTAGGGGGGAAAGATGCGCAAAAGGTGAGGAGAGAGAAGATCAGGGTAGAGGATTACCTGGAGATGTAGAGGGGGGATCGAGCAAGAAGGCTCCATTCTCTACCCCCAACAATGACAGTCTGGTGCACCTCTAGAGGGTGGATCAATCTAATTGAAAATGTCCTGGGCATGAATCATGGAGATGACCCGTCGAGTGAAATATCAGGCATATGTATTGGATGCCCCAGTGGTCAATACCAATGTTGCGGGTAAATTATTTTATCCATCTATCTAGAGCTCCCTTCGTCCCAATAATAGAAAATTTTGATGGAATTAGCGATGATAAAGATCGTCGAGCAGGTCCAAAGTTTGAGAGGAAGGCCCAACAACTTGGCCCAAACGATCTTCCTTTGTGGGGTGGTTGTGAGTGGGTTGAATCCAACCTACCAAGCATGTAATAGAAGGAATCCTCTACCTTCGACCCAAGGCATTCCAAGTATTAGTGTCGCGTCCTCCAGGCTGAGAAAGTGAAAACACACCCAACCATTCTGTAGCATGTTGATGCATGGGCGATATGTAAGTTTCAGAACCTAGAAAGAAGTCATCCACAATTTGATTTTCTCTCGTGTAAGGTGTAGAAATTTCCACCTACCGAGAAGGGCATGCAACTTAATTCTCATGTGGTTTTCCCAGAAAGTCTCAAGGCTGAGTTGAAGGCACCCAGGAGAGTCTTTCACCTTCAGTGGTTGAGATGTCTTACTGTCATGATGCTTATGGGGAGTGTTCATAAATTCATCTGGAATAGAGGGATCTACAAAGAGATCAGGAAAGTGAGAAGGAACATGGTGCCAAGGGGCATCACAGTGAGGAAAGGGCCAAGCGCGAGATTCAGTAGCGATGCTAAGAGCGATGAGCGTCTTAGGATTGGGAAATGAGGGCTCCAACATGGTTGACAAGTGCACGGGGTACCAAATGTAGGTGTAAGAAGTAAATAAGGCATGTAGAGGCTAGGTTACGGTCCAATGTGAGTAAATATTGAGGAATATTTTCCCATGGTAATCATAATTTAATTTGTAAGTAACTTTAATCGTTGAATTTAAAAACAAATGTTAGCACCAAATGAAATGACTGTTTGGGGAGACAATCTGTTCACGATAGATGATGAACTGTGGAAGAGGCAAAGAAAGGCCCTTGAGCACATACAAATGCAAATAACGATGTCGAAGTTTGCACTGGTGGTTATTTTTCAAGCATCCAAGTTATATGGTCCCATGAACCATATTCATTCATTTGATGATATTTATAACCTAACGTTTCCCATATAAGGTCGAATTGTGCAAAATTGAAGTATAAAAAATGTCACGCGATATAAGTTTCTAGATATTTGCTGTGTGCAAGTTTACTGACGTTTCAAGTGGTCTCACCACCCATCATCAGGGAAAAAATCTTGAACCCAATATAAATAAATATGTTACCTTTTTGAAAAGGCACAATATGGAATCTTGAACCCAATATAAATACATATGCTACTTCTCTAAAAAGGAATAACATGGATTGAAGAAAGGTTGGAGTTGAAGTGCTTGTAAATGGTTTCCATCATATGGTGCTTAAAGTTGACCAACAAGCATCCAAGTAGGATGTTATCATTCAAAGGCACACATCTAGTATATGACTATACTAACACAACCACATTAATAAATGTGGTTGATATACAACGATAGGCATCAATAGTATAATTTAATATAATAGTAAAATAATATTATTAATAAATATATAATTATATAATATATAAAAACAGTTATTTATTTTAATAAAATATTAATATAATAGTATGCTAATATTATTGGTATTATGATAAACCCAAGGGATTAATATTATACACTCAAAGTATTATTAATATTATAAACCCAATAGATCAATATTATAAACACAAGGGATTGATAAACCAAAAGGATTAAAAATATAAACCTAAGAGATTAATAAACTCAATAGATTAATATTATAAATACAAGGCATTGATAAACCAAAAAGATTAAAAATATAAAACAAAGAGATTAATAAACCCAACAGATTAATATTATAAACCCAAGGATTAATAAACCCAAATAATTATTTAATATTATAAACCCTAAGACCATACACCCAAAGTTTAATATATTAAACCCTATGATTATAAACTCTAAGACTAATATATTAGAACCCTAGAATTATAACTCCAAATTTAATATATTAAAACCATGAGATATAATCCCTACAGTTAATATATTAAAACCATAGAATTATGAACATAAGGAAATGATAAACCTAGATTATAAACACAAGTTTAATATGATTAAACCTCCAATTATAAATCTAATATTATATTAAACCCAAATTTAATATATTAATCCTAAGATTTAATATATTAATATAGAAAACCTTAAACATTATAACCCATTATTATAAAAACCTTAACATTGATATTCTAAACTTTAATATTAAATAATTACTAACTTTACTTTATTAAAATGTAGGATAATAACCCTAAAGCCTAATTTATAAACCTTAGGGATAATATTACTTGTAAGATTAATAATATAAACCTTAAGATTAATATTATAAACCATAAGATTAATATTGTAAAATCTAAGATTACAAAACTCAATATAATAAAACCCTATTATTAAAATTGTAAACACTAATAGTATAAAACCTAAGTTTAAGATATTAAACCTTAGGAATATAAACACTAAGATTAATATTGTAAACTCTAATATTAAAAACCCAAGTGATGAATATTATAAATGCAAGGGATTTATATGAAAAACACAAGAGGTTATTATTACAAACCCAAGAGATTATTAATATTAATAAACCCAAGAGACTATTAATATTAATAAATGCAAGGGATTGTTAATATTATAAACCCAGTGTATTAATATTATAAACACAAGAGATTGATAAAATCAAGGGATTAAAATTATAAACTAGTGATTAATAAACCCAATGAATTAATAGTATAAATCCAAGGGATTAGTAAACCCAAGCAATTATTAATATTATAAACATAAGAGATTATTAACATTATTATAAACCCAAAGTTTAATATATTAAACCCTAGGGTTATAAACCCAAAGATTAATATATTATAAACCCAAAGTTTAATATATTAAATGCTATGATTATAGACCCTCAAATTAATATATTAAACCATAGAACTCTAAAAAAAAATATTAAACCTTAGAATCATAAACCCTAGGATTATTAAACCCAAAGTTTATTTTATTAAAATTTAGGATTATAAACCCTATTTTTAATATATTAAACCCTAGAATTATAAATCCCGAGATTAATATTATAAAACTCTAAGATATTAAATCTAATTTTAATAATATTAATCCTAAGATTAATAATAATATAATGGTAAAACATTAATATTATAAACCCAATATTTAACCTTAACATTAATCGTCATAAAACTTAAAATTACAAACCCTAGATTCAATAATATTAAAACTTAAATTTACAATAAATCTAGATTAAAAAACCCAAGATTAATATTATAAACCTAGGGATAATATTTAACCCTAAAATTAATGTTATAAACCCTAGGTTTAATATTACAAACCGTAAGATTATAAAACCCAATATAATTAATCTTAAGATTAATATTCTAAACAATAATATGATAAACCCTAAGTTTAATATATTAAACACAAGGAATATAAACATTAAGGTTAATATGATAAACCCTAAGATTAATATTGTAAACACTAATATTATAAATCCTAAGATTAAGATATTAAATCCCAAGAATATAAACACTAAGATTAATATTATAAACCCTGATATCAAAAACCCAAGGGATGAATATTATAAACCCATAAATTTATATTAAAAAAAAAGATATTATTATTACAAACCCAAGAGATTATTAATATTAATAGCCCCAAAAGATTAATATTATAAACCCAAGGGATTATTAATGTTATAAACCCAATGAATTAATATTATAAATTCATGGGATTGATAAAACCAAGGGATTAAAATTATAAACCCATTAGATTAATATTATAAACTTAAGGGATTAATAAAACCAAGTGATGATTAATATTATACACCAAAGGGATTATTAACATTTTTTTTTGTAAGCTGAGTAGGACCTTTCTTTCGTTCATTCATAATTCAAGTAGATTACATCATGATTGATTCTCCATGGCCTCAACTTGTCCATTAGGAAACCAGGTCTATTGGCCATCGAAAGGCGTTATAATCCAACCAAAATCAGAAGTCTTTGAGTCTATCAAATTTGTCTTGGTAGGCATTAATGTCTGAAATCCACAATATGTTTTTACTGTTGTGATGCTTATGGGGAGTGTTCAAGAATTCATCTAGAATAGAGGGATCTACAGAGAGATCAGGAAAGTGAGAAGGAACGTGATCCCGAGGGGCATCACAGTGAGGAAAGGGCCAAGTGCGACATTCAGTAGCGATGCTAAGAGTGATGAGCATCTCAGGATTGGGAAACGAGGGCTCCAACATGGTTGATAGGTGTACGGGGTACCAAATGAAGGTGTAAGAAGTAAATAAGGCATGTAGAGGCTAGGTTACAGTCCAATGTGAGTAAATATTGAGGAATATTTTCCCATGGTAATCATAATTTAATTTGCAAGTAAATTTAATCATTGAATTAAAAAAAAAATATTAGCATCAAATGAAATGACTGTTTGGGGAGACAATCTATTCATGACAGATGATGAACTGTGGAAGAGGCAAAGAAAGGCCCTTGAGCACATACAAATGCAAATAACGATGTCGAAGTTTGCACTGGTGGTTATTTTTCAAGCATCCAAGTTATATGGTCCCATGAACCATATTCATTCATTTGATGATATTTATAACTTAACGTTTCCCATATAAGGTCGAATTGTGCAAAATTGAAGTACAAAAAATATCATACGATATAAGTTTCTAGATATATGTTGTGTGCACGTTTACTGACGTTTCAAGTGGTCTCACCACCCATCATCAGGGAAAAAAACTTGAACCCAATATAAATAAATATGTTACCTTTCTGAAAAGGCACAATATGGAATCTTGAACCCAATATAAATACATATGCTACTTCTCTAAAAAGGAATAACATGGATTGAAGAAAGGCTAGAGTTGAAGTGCTTGTAAATGGTTTCCATCATATGATGATTAAAGTTGACCAACAAGCATCCAAGTAGGATGTTATCATTCAAAGACACGCATCTAGTATATTACTATACTAACACAACCACATTAATAAATGTGGTTGATATACATCGATAGGCGTCAATAGTATAGATTTAATATTAATATTAATAATATTATAATAAATATATTAATTATGAGTAAAAATATTATATAAACAAATTTTATATTTATAAAATATATTATCAATCAGTATGCATATATTGATATTATGATAAACCCAAGGGATTAATATTATATACTCAAGGGATTATTAATATTTTTTTTTTTGTAAATTAGGCTAATTCTATTATGGTACAAAAAGCTTCAAAAAGTTACAATGAGGCATGCCTCAGATATCACCATACAGAGATGGATTTGTCACCTTGACAGACAATTGTGACGAAACCTGTCTGTAGAACCAGCTGACTACACAGAAACATTAACAGAAACGGAAACATTTTCCCCTTACAGATGCAATAGACCGCATCCCCAGACTATTACTTCGAACTAGATAGCCATAGACAACAGTGCACTGAAGAACTGAAGAACTAGATAGCCGTAGACAACAGTGCACTGAAGAATAGAGCTGAGCATAGCTTCAACTGTACAAAGAGAATTGCACTGTGGAAACAGAGAACAAGACCAACCAGACTAACAAAATTACATTGCGTTACCCGCCCTCCGAGAGTCCTGGGAGTTGGCTTAGTCGTCCACGGAGGTGGATGGCTGTTCCTCCACCACCCTGCAGCTGTATGGATCCGGCTCGCTTGAGTCCGTGTAGGGCGCGTCGTCCTCTATTGGCGCACTTGGACCCACCGCTGCACCTCCTGATGTCTCTGGCCGACTACTCTGACCCAGAACCAGTGCTGGGGGCGAAACGGATTGACAAATTCTTTGAGCGGGAGGCGGAGTTGGTTGTCCCAGGGCTGGAGCAGGAGGCCTGTGCTCCTCTGCAACTGGCTGGGGGACAGACCTTTCGCATTTTTCGATTTTAACAGATACATAATATGTGTCACTGTCCAGAAGGCATGGGAAGCTAAACCGAGAGGTGGGGTGTGAGATATGCTCACAAACAGAGGTGCGAGCACGCCCACGACCTCGCCCTCGACTTCGCCGGGAACTGCAAGCATCGTCTGACGAAGAGCTAGAGGAGCGTGTTGGGTTGGCTCTGCCGCTTGCACCTCCGCGAGACCCACCTCTGCGACTGCTGAGGCGAAGCCTTTCCCTGGGCATGGCGGACGGGAATTGACTGAGTTGAGGTGCAGGGAGCTGAAGCTGGACGGCAAATGACAGGGCAGAGGAACAGATGGCAGGATGGCGCGGGATGTCACAGGAGCAAAAGGAAAATACTCGTAATGCACGGGGAAATTACCAGTAGAAACCCAGACAATCAGACTTACAAGCAAAGGAATTAACCTACGACAGCAGCGATAGGGGTGCTTCTTGGCGAGGGAAAGATGAGCAAGATGGACATGAAACTGCACAGAGGGAGCCTGCTCTGTTGGAAACGCCGACCTAGGCCTTTGCCTGTGAGGCCCTCTATGGTTGATCCGGATTTAAATAGGAAAGCAATAGATTACAGAGATAACCATAAATACAGAGATGCGATAACCATACATAAAGAGATGTAGCGGGAATAACACTTCATTTCATTAATGGAAAATACCGAAATATGCTTACAACCAGAATTGGAAATAAACCAGTTAGGACGATGGTAGCTTATCTCTGAGAAGAGATGTGCGCTACATGTCTCTGAACTGTTCCGAACTTGTGTTACAATGAGGCTCGAAGGCCTATTTATTATTGAGAAACAATGGAAAACCCTTCATATTCCAAAACCGACCCTTAGAAGATGAAACGCCAAATTGTGGGCCCCGTTTTGGGTAAATTGGTACATCAATTTCCCGGGGTCGTAACTTTGGCATACGATCTCGTTTGACGCGTATGATAGCTCGTTAGAAAGATCTATCCGAGAACTACCACTGTTGGAACGGGCAACATCGGTC